>JAUCBJ010008446.1:0-29454 GCA_032718475.1 Nemertoderma westbladi | reverse complement strand
GGCCCTAACAAAATATAAAAATATAAAAAATGGCCCTAAATTTACAAAATTACATTCCTAAACTGCAATCAGAGGTGTGACGCTGAATGTGGCTTCTACTAAAAGGCCCGTGCTCCACTGGTAACTCATAAGGTTAGCACGAACTTAGTTCCAATCGCACATTTTCAAAGGCGAACTTATGTAGTTCCAATTGAAATGCATTTAGTTCCAAAATAAATTTTACAAAGCGAACTTAGTTCCAATCGAGGCGAACTTAGTTCCAATCCCAGAATATCAAAACGAACTTAGTTCCAATGGATGCGAATTTAGTTCCAATGCATGTGAATTTAGTTCCAATGCATGCGAATTTAGTTCCAATGGAAGCGAATTTAGTTCCAATGGAAGCGAATTTAGTTCCAATGGGTACGAACTTAGTTCCAATGTTTCAATCGTGGGGATAGCTACGTGGGTAGCACGAACTTAGTTCTAATCGCACATTTTCAAAGGCAAACTTAGTTCCAATTGAAACGAATTTAGTTCCAAAATAAATTTTACAAAGCGAACTTAGTTCCAATCGAGCCGAACTTAGTTCCAATCCCAGAATATCAAAACGAACTTAGTTCCAATGGATGCGAATTTAGTTCCAATGCATGCGAATTTAGTTCCAGTGGATGCGAATTTAGTTCCAATGGAAGCGAATTTAGTTCCAATGGGTACGAACTTTTTTCTCTAGTTATTGGAACTAAGTTCGCCTAAATTGGAAATAAATTCGCCAAAATTGGAACTAAATTCGTTTCCATTGGAACTAAATTATTTTCCATTGGAACTAAATTCGCATGAGGCTTAAATTGGAACTAAGTACGGGGAATCGTAATTGCCAATTGCCAAATTATATTTTCCAATTGGCTGCAATATATTTACTGTAAATCTAAAAGGTCATTTTATATATTTTGATAGGGCCACTGTTAATAAATTTAATGTAATGTAACTGTAGAATATGAACTCAATCTAACATGGGTGTATTTTCCTAGGAAGGCCATTTAATATATTTGTTTTAGGTTTTAGGGCCATTTCATATCTCTGTATTTCTAATTCAGGGAATATTCTAAGGAAATCTTGATATCGCACTTCAATTGGGATTTTGGTGGATATTATTTATTATATAATACAATAACTGCTGTAAACAACGGTGGGAGGTATGAGGGGAGGGGGGTAACTATAATATGCTGAGCCTGATATAATCTGAAATTTACAGGTACAGAGATTATAAATGCACGTTTTTGTATGGAAAATGTGCCTGAGCTAGTATTATGCACCTTAATTATTACTATAATGATTGCCAGGTATCACGTCAAAATGATTATAAAATATGAAATATCGAAGGTTTTAAATTTTGTGAAATTTAAAACTGCATATAAAAAACTTAAAAATCTGCATATGGATCATTTTCTCCCCAATGATGCAGCGCAGGTTGTATTATAGTATTGATTTCACAAGTTTCAGCTTAACGTATCATAAATAACGAAACTGGAGGAGGATTTCACTTTACTATTATTACTTACTTTTATTATTAACTTATAAGGCGATGGGCAAATGGCAAGGCAAGCAGTAGAAGCCACCTTTGCCTCACATCTCTGATTGTAATCCCAATTATCCTTCCCCCTGTCTTTTCCGTTTGACACATGTCTGTCTGCCAGTCTATTTCTGCCAATAGACATCAATAAAATTAATTTATGAATTTAGGGCCATATTTTATATTTTGATATTATAAAGGGGCCACTGTTAATAAATTTAAAGTAATTAACTGTAGATTATGAACTCAATCTAACATGGGTGTATTTTCCTGGGAAGGCCATTAAATATATTTGTTTTAGGTTTTAGGGCCATTACATATCTCTGTATTTCTAATTCAGGGCATATTCTAAGGAAATCTTGATATCGCACTTCACTTGGGATTTCACTTCACGATGGGCACTTCAGTGGATGTAGACCTATATTTTTTATTATATGATACAATAACTGTTGTTAACAACGGTGGGACTGGGAAGTAACATCGGGGGGAGTAACATCGTGCCCGTGTGTGTCTGAGTCTGTATTCACAGAAATACTCAATATTCAAATCCCTTAAATTTTCCTAGAATTAACATACGTTTTTAATGACTAAATCTGAAACATTTTGAAATCTTAAACTATATTTGAAAGTTATTTTTTGTGGTACTAATTATCATCTGGTGTGTTTAAAAATGGCCAAACCAAATAATTAATAAAATAGGCCACAAAATGGCACTCTGCTGTGGCCAAAAGTGCCTTTTTGTGCAAATGGTATTCTGAACAAGTGTCAACATTTCTGAACAAATTTCAAATCATTCCAGCAAAAATCGGCGGAGAAATAGCCGATTTCATGACAAAATATAATTCTTAGTTAAAGGTGTTTAATATGTCGCTTCATTTCTAAATTTAATATGTAGTCTGCGAAAATAACAATATTACGATCCATCGGTATTGTCTTATTTGCTTACATTTCATAATATCGATCTTACGATTTATATTTTCATTAACTTTTTTTATTTTCTGAATTTATTTACTATTTCTCACTGAAAGTGGACATTTTATTGAATTTTAATAGCAGCAAAATGGCCTACTTTAGACCATGTACTTAAAAGGCCATTAAAAAGGATATGGCCCCTACAAAACAATGCCCCCTGTCCTAAAGGCCTGTTTACACGTGGCAACTTTTAGAGCAACTTTCTCGGCAACTAGCAATGTGTTTGGAGCAATTTAATTTAATCGCTGTTTATTGTTTACACGTGGCAACTTTACCAGCAACTTCACCAGCAAAGTGGCCGGAAACTTTTATAGCAACTTGGCTATTTTGACCGTAAAATAGCGGGTACTGGTTCAGTATCCATACACCTCTCACCAAATTAAATATTTACTAGCTAGTTTTTGATAATTTATTTTTTTTGAAATTTAGCCATATTATTTTGAAAAAATTAATGTTCTAGAACAAATATTTTTTTAGACAAAGGCCTGGTTAGTATTTAAAAAGAACGGGATGGATATAATACGTATATAAAATGAATAAAATAACTTTTTAGGTCGCGTTCACACTACCGAGTCAAAGTCAAAGTTAACCCTATTAAACCTGGGGGGGAGGGGGCCAATATGGCCCCCCCCCCCCGTGGTTTTTTTATTATAATTCTGAAACAAACGCAGTTTGGGAATCTGAAATTTTATGACTTTTCCTAAAAATCTATTGTATTCCTAGGAGTGAAAACCGTTTTCAAAAATATTGGGTAGTTTTCGAGTTATAGCACCATTTTTTAACCCTATTTTTGGCACTTTTTTTGAGACGTTTTTTGAAAATTACATTTCATTAAATATGAATTGTAACATCTCTATTTTTTATTTACACCGGTTTTTTGGTCTTAGCAATTGGATGGAATTCATATAAATTGATTTAGAAATTTCAAACTTGTTTTTTTTCGGCGGGTGCCAAATTTTGGTGCCAGCACCAAATTTTGAAATATGTCAATTTTGTAAATTGATTGTTTGAAACTTGTATTTTACGCAATTGGGGTTTTTTGGGGTTCTGGTTTCGATGAAATATATACGAGTTGCACCAAGCGTATCAAACTTGTATTTTTCAGTGCTGTGTGCAAATTTTGGTGCTAGCACGAAATGTTGAAAATCCATTCAATAGATAAAATTGCTTGTGACAATTTATTTCTTGCATTTTAGAGGTTTATGGCTGTTCTGAATTCAATGGAATATATAATTATCGAACTAGACATCTCAAACTTGTATTTTTCGGAAGTGGGTGCAAAATGTGGTGCTAGCACCAAATTTTGAAAACCATCAAATATATCAATTGATTGTGCCATCTTGTTTCTTGCGTTATACGGGTTTGTTAGGGTTCTGAATTCAATGGAAACCGTAAAAATTTCATAAGAGTGAGTTTTCAAACTTGTATTTTTCGCCGGTGGGTGAAAATTGTTGTGCCAGCACCAAATTTTGGAAAATGAGTAAATTGATCAGTAGATAGTATCATCTTGTTTCTTGCGTTATACGGGTTTATGAGGGTCCTGAATCCGATGGAATCAATAAAAACAGTACTGGACATCGCAAAGTTGTACTTTTTGGTGATGGGTACGAAATTTGGTGCTAGCACCAAAATTTGTCAAATTACGCCGAAAAATACAAGTAGCAATGATCTGGCATATTTGAAATATATTCCATTAGAATCAGCGCCCTAGAAAACCTGAAAATGTGAATTTATAGCATCATATAAGTGAATTAAAAATGTTGTGTTCTAACTGAAAAGTGCTGGTTACTTGTTCTTTCATTTTTTTCCTACGCAGAGAGGACTAAACAGCCATTTAAGGTAATCATATCATTTTTAAATATTTTCCAATGTATTTTGCGCCCCATAAAACCTATATTGAAAAACAATTAGCCGAAAAATGTAACTTTCAAATTTTGTGAAAATTGTGCACTACTTGTAATTTTGGTGCGGCAATATTACCACCCCAGTAAATTCAGACGTTTTCGTTAATATTTGTAGATTTTAGAGGGGAGGGTAAATATGACCCCCCCCCCGGTATTTGTCTTGACTTTGACTCGGTAGTGTAAACGCGGTCTTAAAATTTTTGAAATTTTTCAATTAAATTATCATGATATCTAGTAAAATTTATGGTAGCTAATAAATAATAAAAGCAATGATTAAAGTAATTTCAACAAGAAATTTTTTTTTTAATTTAAAATTGTTATTGTTTCACTAGCTAATAAAAAGTATTAGCTAACACAAAATCAAAATTTCTAGCTACAATCTTACTGTCAAAATGTCAAATGTTCTAGAATAAAAACCTCATGATAAAAGCTATTTTTCAAAAGAAAAAATTGGACTTCTGGATTTCTCTCACAAAAAAACCGCTTTATCTAATACTGTTTAATTTAATTTGAATATATTTATAAAAACCTTTAAAAAGGATTGTCCCATGCAATACAATATTCCATTGGAGCCACTAAAATTCAAAATGACCTCTATTGGACACTGTTCATAAAGGGCCACCAAAAAATGAAATGGCTCTTACAAGACATTGTCCATTAGAGCCACTTAACCCTTTGCTGCGCAGTGTTGTTCCGGAACAACATTCCTATTATTGGCTCTCCTAATCTCAGAATGGTAATATGTGATATCTGATTGGTTGATATGGGTTGTCAACATGTTTCTTGTACCTGAGGATCAGTTTCGTTTGCTTTCAAGAGGGAAATTTGAACATTGGCTTACATATTGTGAGCATATGCTTCAATAAGCGGTAATTGAAAAAACATGTGCATTCATAATGTTAAAAAATGCAATTCCCTTTAATTTTTCCGTTCCAAAAAAATTGAGTAGATAGGAAAACATGTCTAAGATGATTTTCGAATGCTCCAATAGATTGTTAATAGATTTTAACCAAGTTAGTAGTGTTTTAAAGATTGTTGTCCCACAACAACATTGCCCATTTAAGAAAGCTAAAATTACACTGTTATTAGTTTTTATTTCTCAGTTATTTAGGTGGTGTCTCATAACTCATCTGGTGTCTCATCTAATATTTATTATTATTACCTATTCAGATTTTTATGCTTGCGAATTAATTGTTCGGTAACTTAAACGAAACCTTAAGGTTCGATTATTTATGGCAGCAGTAGTACCAGTACTCTTATATGGGAGTCCATGCTGGGCTATAACTGCAGAGGATACCAAATCTCTGGGTGGCACTTTCACAAGAATTTTGCGCTGAGTTCACTCTGTCAAGTACAAGGAACACATCTTCAACCAAACTCTATATAGCATTGGAGGTTTTCCAGTAATCTTCACTAGCTTGACACTTGAACGGAACCGCCTCCGCTTTGCAGGACATTGCTTTCGCCGTGAGGACCAGCCAGTGCATAACCTTGTGCTTTGACGCTCTCATGGAGCGAATAAGCATGGTGTACAGCCCATGACTTTCTTGAGACGCATCTTAAAGGACACTGACCTTGAAGATGCGGATGATCTAGCAAATGTCATGGCTCATGGGTTGTTGCAACGCAATTTTATCGACAAGCCGGCACAGCATTCTTAATATATATGTAATAAATATATAATGCAGCTGTAATGCAGCATGCCGATCGTAGTAGTAGTAGTTCACTATGTCAAGTACAATGCACACCTCTCCAACCAGACACTATATAACATTGGAGGTGTGTCTCATTGGTTCCCCCAAGCTTGACACTAAAATAAAGCCGCCTCCGCTTTGTAGGACATTGCTTTTGCCGTGAGGACCAGCCAGTGCATAATCTTTTGCTTTGGAGGCCTCATGGAGTGAATACGCATAGTGGACAGCCCATGACTTTTTTGAGACGCATCTTGAACGACACTGGCTTTAAAATGCGGATGATCTAGCCAAAATGTCATGGGTGATTGGCAGTTGTGGCGGCGAAATTTTGTCGACAATCCGGCACAGCATTCTTAATATATATGTAATATATATATAATGCAGCTGCAATGCAGCAGTAGTGGTACTAGTGTAGTAGTAGTAGTTCACTGTGTCAAGTACAATGCAGACATCTCCAACTAGATACTATAAAACATTAGAGGTGCCTCTCATTGGTTCCCCCCAAGCTTGACACTACTGTAGAACAAAGCCGCCTCCGCTTTGCAGGACATTGCTTTCGCCGCGAGGACCAGCCAGTGCATAATCTTATGATTTGGCAGCCTCCTGGAGTGTATAAGAATGGTGGACAGCCCATGACTTTCTTGAGACGCATCTTGAAGGACACTGGCTTTGAAGATGCGGATGATCTAGCAAATGTCATGGGTTATAGGGAGTTATGGCGGCGAAATTTTGTCGACAAGCCGGCAAAGTTTTCTTAAAAATGCAGCTCCAATGCAGCATGCCGATCCTTGGAGTAGTAGTTCGGTACCAGAACAAAGAGAAGGTGTATTCAATTGTCATACCAGATAGTAATGACAGTGGGGAAGATGAATCTGATTCTATTTTACCAAATATTATTGCTACCTTTAATGCTCATTGTTGTTCCTGAACAACATTCATTAAAAATATTCAAAAAATAAAAAAAAATTTTTTTTTGGCATTAATGTGTTCTTTTAGACTGTTTTCAGTTTATCTAACCTAAAAAAAAATTTTTTAAACCAGTAAAAATAACTCGAGCAGCAAAGGGTTAAATATGAAATATATTTCATATATATTAGGCAATTTTCCCTTAAAGCCACTCAAATCTGAAATGGCCCATATTGGATAGTGTCGCTTGGAGCCACTCAACTATAATGTGGCCCGATATTAGCCAATTTTTATCAAACGCCTTTGAAAAGGCAATGGCCCATGCAAGACCATGTTCCATTTGAGCCAAAAGTTCGAAATGGCCTTAATTAGTCACTGTTCATAAAGGGCCACTAAAAAATATAATGGTTCTTACAAGACAATGTCCCCTTGGAGCCACCCAAATGACAAATATTATTTAGATTATCTAAAAATAAAAAAAATAAAATGTTTGTTACAATATATTTTGTTACATTATGTCAACTTAACAGCGTTCTGGTGAATTACTCATAACGCTGCAAAGTACTACTTTGCAGCGTTGCGGCCTATAGGACGGAACGTTGCAAAGTAATCAATGACATGGAAACAACTTCAATTACTGTATTCCAGAATGTATTATTTCCATTTATGTTAATGATTGCAGCTTTATTATCCAATTTGCAGTGACGGGACTAGCTACTGGATGTAAATAATTGTTTAACATGTACTGTAATCCATTATGGCGAAACGTCCAATAGAAGACACTAAATTAACCAAAGAAAGTGACGACAGTGTTCAGTAAAACTGTACGGACACAGACGGTGAATAAGTTTGCTTCAGTCGACTATAGTCAAGATGGATTAATGATTTATCACATCCAAGCAGGAGATAACTTCCAATAAACTTTAATTAGATTTAAATGTATAATTAATACTGTGTACCAGTGTACCTGTCAATAAATTTCACTTATATTCGATATAGTACATGATTAAAATGTATAAATGAGCAACCATAAAATCCTTTCTTCACAAACCGAACGCTGATAAGTTGACATAATGTAACAAAATTACATACATCATTGCTTGCAAAGGTCACTTTTCAGCGTTAAAGACCCTTGTTTATTGATGTAAACCTCCCTCGATGCGCTCGCTCGGTACATAAATAAACTCGGGTCATAACGCTGCAAAGTGCTACTTTGCACACAATGATGTAAATAGTTATTAGATTTAATTAATACGGGATAAAATTCACATTATATTTAATAGGCCTATAGATAATTGTTACATTAGGGTAAGAGGCAAAACGTCTACATTTATGTCTCCAATATATTAATTACTGGTAGGGGATGGAATTCGTAGGGGTCGTAAGATAAATATAAACTAATCCCCCACCAATGACAAAATGTTAATAATGAAGTGTATAGTATGGGAAATAGTGATAAGTTATCCTTCCTAGAGGTACCGAACGGTCATACATTATTTCTTAAAAAAGCACAAATTTTAATCGCTTGTCAGTGAGAATTTATTAAAACCAGTTGTTATTTACAGTATTGTTATTTACAATTTAACATATTTTGTTTGCACAAGTTTCGATCTTCAAACGGCTGAAAAATCCAAATAGTGGCGCAAATTGACCATTAGTGAAAAGGTATTGTTTATTGTTTTGGGTAGAAAACACCGCCACTAATGTTTGAAATTTAAATAAATTAATTTTTTAAATCATCTAAAAAACACATATTTTGTGTTTCCGGTCACTTTGCGCCATTAACTCGAGAAATCACATCCGCGTTTTTGACTGTCGGTCATAAGTGATAATAATTATCTATAACGAAAGACTTAAAATCGTCTAAAAACTACTTATTGTACAACCCATAATCAGAAATTACACAAAAGTGAATTGTATGCGTTATTGTAGATATATATATTTTTTAAAATATCTGCAAAGGCATTTTTGGCTGTAGAATTAAATTGATAATAAATACTATTGTTTACCGCTAGGGGTGCAAGTTAAATTCATAAGAACTAAAGGCAATTTCCTTGTAATTGTTTATTTTGGGCCATTATGCCTAGATTGGGCCATTTTGTTCTAGGTGGGCCATATTTGCCCTAAGAGGACGTGTACCTTTTGGGCCATCGTAGTAGGATTAGGGCCACTGCTCCAAGCCCAAGGCCATTTAAGGGCCATTGGACCTTTAAAAGGTGGCCCTAATAGTGGGAAAGCTTATATATATATATATATAAAATAAATTGTCTGTTACCCAATTCGATCAACTTTGTTTAGTTCGTTATTTTACTGATGTCAACAGTAGATTGGGTTTATTGTGTCTGAGTAAAAGATTTGTGTCATCAGCAGATAAAATTATAATTAGTTTAGTACAGTTCGGCAGATCATTTGTATAAAGTAAGAATAATGTTGCACTTAATATTGCACCCTGAGGAGTTCCACAAGTAGGCGTAAGTTGGTCGAAGTAGTACAACTTAGTTGTATTATTTATTACTACAGTAGTACAGAAGCTTATAATCAAATGGTGAGGAAGACCTCTGATACCGTAGCATTGTAATTTATTTCAAATAATTTTGTTGATTTAGGGTATCAAAGGCCTTACTCAAGTCAATAGAAATAAGGCACGCAGAGTCTTGTGAGTCAAGCGATTTTGTAGACGTTTGATTGATTGATTGATGGGAACAATCTAAGATAAACAATATTCAAACACGGCGCCTAAAATCAATTAATAATAAAAATATGCCGCATAAATCACCCGCGCCGAGTCGCGTAATACACCGAATGAATGAAAAATAATGTAACTTTACGTAGTTTAAGAATTCTCTATTTATTCTCCAGTCGCGACTGAAGTAGGCCTACAGTAGCCTACCAGCCCCCAGCCATCATTCCATGGCTGGGTGAAAACAGTTGTAATGGTTCAAGTTTACAACACTTGTAAAAAGTAACAAATGTTTAGATTAAATAATACTATATATTTATACTATACTATACTATTGCACCTTCGTGGGGCCTTCGCGCAGCACGAGGCTCAGTTATGATATACGTTGCCTCCCTAGGAACAAACAGCCCCACTTCAATTGATTCCGCTGACCGCTGCCCACCTCTCAAATTACAACATTGGAGGTGTTCCATTAGGCTCCCCTAACTTGACACTTGAACGGAAACGATCTGCTTTGCAGGACATTGCATTCGCCGTGACAGTGGCGTCGCGAGGGTTTCAAGCACACGTGGGCCAATATGAAATTTTCGCCACCCCCCCCCCCCCCCCCCCCCCCCCATAAAAAATTCAACAATTATTTAAAAAAATTATTAAATTTGGTTCTAAAATAATATAATAATTAGGTTATATACATAACATACACTACACAATAAGAAACATGCAGTAACTTAACTACATGTAACAATGTGTAACAAAGTGTTTCAAGATATAAACCAATAAGATAAAAGTACAACGCGTTTATTAAATGCTCAAATTCGCGGGAAATTCAACCTCAGATACAGTACGTACGAGAAAAAGGGATTGAAAAATACAAGCTTGTCTTTCCTTCCATGTATAATAATATACTGTAACATAGGTATTAAACAGTAGGCCAGTAATAGAAAAAGGTCTGAATCCGGTGTGATTGCACAAAGAAATCTGGGTCAATAATATAATGAACTATCAGTTCAGTAGAACTAATGCAGTGCCCAAGTATGTGAGATCGCAAACACTGAACTACAAAATCATGTTTGCACGCTCATGGGGCCTTCGCGCAGAGCGAGAGCCTATTTAGAAAGTACATTATACTAATCTCTATTAGATATACGAAAACGGTCTTTCCTAAAATATACATGAATGAAGGCGATGCTATCAGTTTGTGATAAACTAGTTGTAAAAATAGAGATCCATTTCAGTTTGCCCTTACACACTTTAACTGTCATTTGTAAACCTTCTAACTAGGGCTATTTAAGTTAAGTATGACATTTTTAGTTTTACCCTCTTATCCTTCATTAGCCTCGTTGCGTTCGTCCTGTTTTGTCTTAAAATGATTTCCCTAAACGGAGGCTAACGACTTTTATAACTGTGCAAAGTCTCGAAACTGTGAGGGTAACTGCTGATTTATGGCAGATGGATACTCGTATCCACTGTAAACTCTTTGCGTTCTTTCTGAACTTTTCCCGGACTACAACGTACCAAGTTTCGTTTAACCTGGACCAATCAGGCTAAACCAGCTGTGTTTCTCTCTTCCTTTGGGTATATTTATATACCTCTGTGTCTACCGTAATAGCTTTAGTAATGTCGCGAACTTGTTTAGTATTTTTCTACTATTTTACATATTTTGCTATATTTTTGGAGAATACACTATAAAGACTGACCGCAGAAATATAACACCGCATGTAAAGAAACTATATTACTTGTACTTTGGAGTTCATCTCGGTGATCAGGATAAAAAGTGGGCTCCGCATATATGTTGCTCTTCATGTGTAAAGAACTTGTCCAGTTGGCTAAGGATTGGTCGAGGGCTGGAGTTTGGAGTTCCTATGATTTGGAGGGAGCAACAAAATCATGTCACTGATTGCTACTTCTGCATTGTTCCTCCCGTAGCTGGTCACAACAAGAAAACCAAGAAATCTCTTGTGTATCGAAATGTTCCGTCTGCGATACAGACAGTAGAACACTGCGACCAGATTCCAGTGCCAGTTCCACCAGATACTATTGAGAAAACTGACGATTCAACAACTGGAACTGGCGACGATGATACGTATGAACCAGGACACCAAGAGTTGGAAGTTCCCCAATTAGTAACGCAGGGTGATCTTAATGATTTAGTTAGAGATCTGGCTTTAACAAAGGCTCAAAGTGAACTGCTGGGATCTCGCCTTCAGGAATGGAATTTACTCCAGAGAGGAACTAAAGTGACGGTTTATAGGAAGCGCACAGCAGACTTGACCCAAGTATTCTCTAAAGAGGAAGATATCTCTGTTTTAGCAATGATGTTCCCAGTTTGTTCAGCCAACTTGGCACGGACCATGATCCCACTGATTGGAGGCTCTTTATAGATGGTTCTACTAGAGTACTACTGTAGAAAGCCAACAAGCTGGCTATAAGAAGACCGTCATAGATTATTAAAATTAATAAACAGACAGTATTGCCCATTAACCATTTCTGTGTTAAATTGTATTATAGTGCTCATCTGCGATTATAGTGATAACGTGGTTTATAGTGATCAGATTAAAATGGCCATCTTAAAGCTAAAGTGTCTGGTATAATTATGCAAATTTATTAGCTAAACAGCTATAGTTTATATTGTTAAAGAAATCATAGTATAGATAACTTGTATCGAACGTTTAATAGTACATCGTTTAGCAGTACATCAATATAAAATAGAACACACATACAAATAATATTCGATTGTAAACAGTATTATCGCACATATAAGATGCAATTCCAAAAGCACCAAAAAATTCAACTGTTCTCGTTGCGTTCGTCCTGTTTTGTATTTAAATACATTTCTTAACCCTTTGCTGCTCAGTGTTGTTCCGGAACAACATTCCTATTATTGGCTCTCCTAATCTCAGAATGGTAATATGTGAAATCCGATTGGTTGATATGGGTTGTCAACATGTTTCTTGTACCTGAGGATCAGTTTCCTTTGCTTCCCAGAGGGAAATTTGAACATTGGCTTACATATTGTGAGCCTATGCTTCAATAAGCGGTAATTGAAAAAACATGTGCATTCATACTGTATTATTAAAAAAGACAATTCCCTTTAATTTTTCCGTTCCAAAAAAATTGAGTAGATAGGAAAATATGTCTAAGATGATTTTCGAATGCTCCAATAGATTGTTAATAGATTTTAACCAAGTTAGTAGTGTTTTAAAGATTGTTGTCCCCCAACAACATTGCCCATTTAAGAAAGCTATAATTACATTGTAGTTTTTATTTCACACTTTCACAGGCACTTTCACAAGAATGCTGCGCAGAGTTCATTCTGTCAAGTACAATGAACACATCTCCAACCAAACTCTATACAGCATTGGGGGTGTTCCATTAATCTTCACTAACTTGACACTTGAACGGAACCGCCTCCGCTTTGCAGAACATTGCTTTCGCCGTAATGACCAGCCAGTGCATAACCTTTTGCTTTGGCGCTCTCATGGAGCGAATAAGCATGGTGGACAGCCCATGACTTTCTTGAGACGCATCCCGGCCTTGAAGATGCAGATGATCTAGCAAATGTCATGGGTGACAGGGTGTTGTTGCGGCGCAATTTTAACGACATGCCGGCACAGCATTCTTAAACTGTAACTACTCATACTGTAGTATTGCACCTTGTTTTTTTTATTACACACTGTCTCCAGTAAAGTTACACAAATTAAGTATACTCAATCAAAAGTAGGTTATTTATAAACAATCAAACGCTGTTGCTTAATCATCATTCCTTGAAAACTTTACCGCAAAATCAAATAATATAATTGATACTATGTCTAAGTGAGGTTAATTTATTTTTTAATCATAAAAGATCCAAGTTGAAATTAAAATGTTAAATAACGAGATGCGGGAACTAAAGACTAGAAATTTCCTTTGAAGTTTGAAGAAAGTAACGACTCGTTTGCATCAGCAGGAACTAAAGAAGCGGGAAATGTATTTGTTGTTGTATTTATTACATAAACTAACGAAGTTGCTAGGCGGACACTAATGTCTCGCGGGCACTAACGTCTCACGGGCACTAACGTCCCATGGGACATTAGTGCCCGCGATAATGGGACTAAGTGACCGCGGGCACTAAAGGTACTGAGACATTAGTGCCCAGTGATGAGCATGGGAAAAGATTCCACCAAGATATTGATGTTATGGGGAAGCGATATCAGGAAAGATGGAGCCCTGCAACTTAGAACTCAGAAAGTTAAAAGCTTCTCCCATTTCGTTATTTATAATGCTTTTTAGCACTCCATCATAGGCTGTGTGTTTGGGAAGAACGATGTCCAGTCTGCCGCTCGGAGGCGAAATAAGTGAAAGAAATGTTTTGTTTTTGTTTTTTTGTAATTGTTTTTTTTTGAGTCTTGTGACTTTTATTTAAGTTACAGAAATTAATTTATTAATTTATGTTTGAATTGTTAAACAAGTCTGTGTACTGGAAAGCTGTGGCCAAAGGCCACAAGCTTTCTAGTTATATAGTTAATAATATTCCTCATTATTGTATTGGCCTACCTTCGTGTTGATATAATTATTTCAATTATTTCGTTTAATTAAGTTATTTAAGCACTTCAGTTCGCTCAAGTGAACTTTTCGGAAGAAATTTTATGGAATACGAAGAATTTGTATTTTTTTAATTTCTATAAGTTTTTTATAGCGCTTATTTCTTCCTTAAAACCGCCTGCACAGTGCACAGTGCATACATATACTAATTTGTTTATTGTTTTGGTTAGTTTCATCACTTCTGTAACCTGGGTTTTTAGTGAAAACCTGGTATTCTTCAAATGGGGGTAAACTGCGGAAACGGTAACATTTAATTTAGTCTCATGTCAATACACCTGAGGACATCCACTTCTCAATTTATGTTGGTTTGCACCGCATCTTGGAAATTGTCTCTCCCTTCGTAAAATCCTGACTACACCAAAAGCTTTACATGAATAAGCAATAAGAGTCTTTAATAGAGAAGATACTTTAATTATATTTATATGGCTCGAAATAAAATCCTGTATATGAAATTGTCTTTTATAAAATAAATTAACACACGGACAAGGTGATAAAGGTAGTTTTATGACATATAAGACACGGAATCTACATAAACTGGCGCATCCATTATAGTTAAAAACACCGGGTCGAAATAAACCACGTAATGGCTGCAGTAAATTATAAAAATTGACAATCACTTATTTCTATTTCCTTCTACACTAAAAGTGACATACCGGTATTTATTTTAATGACCATTGATCGGAACAATTATTCTGTTATCGGTAAGGTAACTTTAAACTTTATGAACAGAATTGATGTGGGTGTTTAGAGAACTGTGCTGAACGAATTCTTTATGACAATAACTGCAGTTATATTTAATACCTTTATGGATAGAGTCAAAATGTCGTTTTAGACCGGATTTGGTATCAAATAATTTTCCACAATCGAAACAACTGTACTTAATAATACCTTCATGGACAGAATCGATATGTCGTTTTAGGTCTGATTTTGAACGAAACGATTTCCCACAATTAAAGCAGCTGTACTTTATATCTTTATGAAAGTAGTTGACATGGGTGTTTAGGTGGCCTTGTGAGCTGAATGTTTAATGACAATACCTGCAGTTATATTTAATACATTTATGAATAGAGTCAACATGTTGTCTTAGACCGGATTTTGAACCAAATGATTTTCCACAATCGAAGCAGTTATACTTGGTACCTTCATGGACAGAGTCGATGTGGGTCTTTAGGTAGTCTTTATAACTGAATTCTTTATCACAATAATCGCATTCATATTTGACATCTTTATGGATGGAGTCGACATGTCGTTTTAGTACGAATTTTGTAGGAAACGATTTTCCACAATCGGAGCAGTTGTACTTGATATCTTTATGAATAGAGTCGACATGTCGTTTTAGACCGGTTTTTGAATCAAACGATTTTCCACAATCAAAGCAGCTGTACTTGATATCTTTATAAATAGAGTCAACATGCTTATTTTTATTTCTCTTGTGTTTAAACAGTTTCGTACAATAATCGCATTTATACTTTACTAACTCCCTACTAGTTTTACTAGAACTAACGGACTCAGGTGTTGCACAGCTGATTGTCGGTTCAGTAGAGCTGCATAGATCAACGTTGTCACCCGAGATATCATCAACGTTAAATTGTTCTTTAACAGTTTGAGTTTCTGTTAATGACTCGGTAACTAAATCGCCTTCAGATTTTACACTGATAAATTGCAACCCAGAAGCAAAATTCTGACTATAAATATCTTCAGTTTCGATAGGCCTACCGTACGAACAGTCTGGGCTGTTGTTTTCCTGTATTTCGACAAAAGACTCTCCAGATGGTTCATAATAATTAATATCTCCGAACAAATTGTTGTGATCTTCGATAGATGATCTGTAAACGCAGTTATCTTGTTTAACTCCAAGAGAATAGGTGATACTGTCTGTTGGTTCTTTCTTGATAATTAAAGAATATATTGGTTCTTTCTTTATAATTATAGAGTCTATTGGTTCATTCTTGATAATTATAGAGTCTGTTGGTTCCTTCTTTATGATTATAGAGTCTGTTGGTTCCTTCTTTATGATTATAGAGTCTGTTGGTTCCTTCTTTATGATTATAGAGTCTGTTTGTTCCTTCTTTACAATTATACCGGCACCACATTCCTCTTTCAATAAATTAATTTGTTGATTCATTATCAAATCTTAAATAGGCTAAAGATTTATCAATAAATTACAATATATACCGGAGACTAGGCCTATTGTCGATAGAATTCAGGGTACATGAATACCTAACGAACATGTACAATGTATATAATATATATAGCCAATCAGGCTAAAAAAACACTTGGAAATAAATATAGGGTAAAAAGTAGGGCTCGATCGGAGCTCCGGCTCCGGCCATTTTGGCACCTCCGGCTCCTGCTCCGGCTCTGGTAAAAATATTGCCGGAGTTAATTTTTTAATAAAGTATTATATTTCGTGCATATTCTAATCTGAACAATTATTTACACTATAAGTACTGTAGTACAGCTTCAATATCAAGCATAATACTGCAGTATTTACTTAGTCAATGTCTGACTGACTGTACTGCAGTACTGGTACTGGCCAGCTGGCTGACTAGCAGACTGTTACAGATAGGCCCTACTGTAAAAAATTGTTGTAAATGCTATGATTGTACACTGTACTACTGCAGCCATTTACTGACTGTCATGCCAGCATAATGTACTGCAGTACTGGTACACGTACGGTACAGCGGCAGGCCTATATGGAATACTGACAAAAAGCGCGCCACAGGCGTTCTGGTTAAACGAAAATCGCGCCAGCCATGATATCTAATGCGCGCCAAGCCAACAGTTGACTATGAAATTTTGCAGTAATTCTGTAATTGCTTAATTGTAATAATTTATCAGTTTATAATGCTGTAGCCCTACAGTATTCTAACATAAAAATGCGAGCGTAGCGAGCAAGGAAATTTTCCAATTATGTTAACATATATGTATATACAGTCTGACAGTAGTAGTCAGATAGCTGGATAGTGCTGTAGTTGTAGTAGGTCAACGTCAACTGACTGTTTTTAAATGTAGATGTGAACAAGATGCGAGCGTAGCGAGCACGAAAATTTTAACATTTCAGCATTTAAAGTCGGTAAACTGACTGTTTTCAAATACAGAAATGCAGATGTCTTTAAATTGCGAGCTGGTGAGCGTAACGAGCATGAGAATTCTGCTGAATCATGCAGGCTGTCATGGTCTTATTGGTTTGAAGAATCTGACAATTGAAAAACTTTTGAAACAAGTCATGTTTTTAATGGTCATGCGCAATCTGTCCGTTTCCATTTGTCCACAGCCAGACAGTGCTAAAGAGTAGGCTGGTAGGCTTACAGTATAAACGCGAGCGAAGGGAGCGGACATTTTTCAATCTTTTTAAACCTATGGAATAATTTCAAATAGACCTATCACCTGTAGAGTGGGATGTGTTGCCAGTGCACTGCTACGCTACCTCCTACTGTCCTAACCTAACCCTACATCCATACTGCCATATTCGCGCCAGGACCGCCAGGATGCTCAATGCGCGCCACACGCCCCTGTCACTACGCACCAGGATCCTTAATCCGCGCCACACGCCCCTGTCACTACGCGCCAGGATCCTTAATCCGCGCCACACATGTTGCGAGCAAACTCTACATAAATTCCAACCTGGGCGGTAGGCTACCTACAGTACACACCTCTCAGCCTCTACCACAGTCAGACAGTCCCAACTCCGATCGAGCCCTAGTAAAAAGCACTCAAAAATTGTTTAAAACATTTGTGAATATTAACAACATGTAATGGTTGAATGGAATGCAGCTTTAGGAATTTTAGTAGTTCCAATTTAATTTAATCTAATTGAATTTCGTACATACAAAATAGATAGTACAGCATACATAAAAAATAATAATTAATAGAACCGGTTGGTAATACGTAGGCCTATGTACAGCACAATCAGAAGAGATAATTACATATAACCATAATAATGATGAAATAATGATCATTATTATGTTTACAATAAATCCTGAAATTAATTTCCTAGAAATCTAAACCGGTTTGGCTTCAATACACCTAACAATAACAGACCCATGGTGAAACAAGCTGTACGTGGAAGATTAGTAAGAACATTATAATTATCTGGGGCGTACAGTAGGCCAATCTATACAGTTTTAAGCCAATTTATGAATTTCTAGAATATTAATTAAGGCCTATACATAACAGCATAATAAATAATAACTATTTACATCATTGTGTGCAAAGTAGCACTTTGCAGCTTTATGACCCGAGTTTATTTATGTACCGAGCGAGCGCAGCGAGGGAGGTTTACATAAATATACAAGGGTATTTAACGCTGAGTCCCTATCCCGATCGGGATAGGGAACCCTACTGCCTGTCAGGTCACTGCAGTGCAGGCAAGAATTGAATGAATTGAATTTGAATTGAATTTGTTTAATGACCATATCAGATTAGGGTGGTCCAAAAAAACCTTTTTTTCGAATTTCAACTCAGTTCGCACATCAGATGTCATCAAATGGGCCCAAACTTTGATATATACCAACATTTTGATTTGGGGATGGCAGGAAATATTTCCACAGGCACATGGCCTGTTCCCAGCCCTTCAGCCCTTGGCGCAAGTGAGTCATATTCCCAATTTTTGTGATGATCAACTTCTCGTACTCCTACTGCATTCTGGCATTGATATTATGCTCATTAGAACCGCAATGACCGATTTAGTTGGTGTAGACCTAGACACCTTCAAAACAAGCATAGGCCTAGAGCGAATAGTTTTTGAGATATTGCAGAAAATGTGAAGTCCAGCACAAGTCAAAGTCAACATTAGCGCCTTGATGCGATATTGACAAATAGGCCTACACTAAAAATTATACTTATCAGCTTATAATAATCTCAAGGCATCCACAATTCACACATAACTGCTATGATCAATTTCGGCTGTTAGGCAGTTAGGTGATGTTGACACTCTAAAAATATTAGTTGAGTGATTATTTCTCGAGTTATTGTACATAATGTCTGGACTGGGTCAACTCAATATAAGGTCATCAATTGGTGGACCTACCGGTAGCCTTAACATTTTGTACAATAACTCGAGAACTAATCACTCAACTCATATTTTTAGAGTGTCAAACATCCCCTAAATTGATCATTGCAGTGCAGCACTTCACTCTTTGTAAGTATTTCAAGCAGGAATGCATGCAGAATGCGGCACGCGATTCAGCGAATGCAGAATGCCACCCCATATAAATATTTTGTAGTAGCTAGTTCTTATTACTATTTGTATAGAAAATGTTCCAGAAGATGTTAACTATTCATTTTTTAAAAAAATATGTTCTAGAACAAATATTTGTTGTTCTAGAACATTTTTTAGAAAAAAATCTGGATTCTATTTAAAACGCATTGAATCGTTCTAAAACGTGTTTAAAGTCAATAAAAAAAATTGTGAAAAAAAAATATTGTGAAAAAAAAGATCTTCAACATTGTCCTGATCATAACTTCCAGACCCGTTAGCTTTTACGCTAGATTCCTCTGACACTATTTAACCCTTGTGCTCTCTTTGAGGTCATTTTTGACCCATCGGAGATTTAAACTTACATAATTTTATCACACATTGATATTTTATCTCGAAATTTTGTGACTTTTATTATTTTATAGTGTATCTTAATTAGAAAAACAAAAATTTAAAAATTTGCAAGGGAGTCTATTCAATTTTACAATTTATACACATATTGTCCTTGAGGTCAAATTTGACCTCATCATGTTTTGTACCTATACCATTCAATATCAATGAAAGATTTACTTATCTTAGCCTTCTCTGTACTGATGACTGAATGTATGGTAATGGTCTAGTGGTCTAGCAGAAGCCTATATAGAATTATCAGATTGTAAATTAGATAAGTACCAGTACCGGTCACGGTCACCACTACTCAAAACCACACTGTGGTCTGCAAATCTAAACTCAGTAGGTCCCTTTCTTCTGTGCTTGAATTCCAGTCAGCAGGTACTGTGAATTTTGATATGGATATCAATATAACTGAATACTGGAATAATATAATACCCTCATTATTTATCAAGGCCAGAATTTATTATTTTCACTGACTGCATTGTTGAGTTGTGGGAGGTTTAGTTGCCTACTAATTGCACTAACAGACGCAGACAGGAGACAGACAGACTGTAAAAGCTTTTGTGGGATAACTGATTCGTTTGCCTTGCTGGCCAGTTCCCCCCCGGTCGCTAGAATACTCTAAAAGGGATCTACAGCTAAAATAGTGCAAGCTACCAGCTTATTGGCTGATGGGCTGTCGATGTGTGCAGTCGTACTATACGCGCCCATCCATTAATCCTTGGGACCAAACTCGCTAAGCTAGATGAACATAATAAATTCATCCGCTTTGAATGTTTCCGACGGTTTTTAACCCCGTTTCGCAACGTGGATAGCCAATTCAAAGACCGCGCTTTGACCAAGCTCAGCTTAAGAGACTCGGCTGCGGAGAAGTTAGATAGCGCTGGATTTGCTATTTTCAAAGACATTTGTATAATAAACATGCACTCCTCTGTTATCCAAAGACCTCGAATCCCCACAGGTTATTCGGTCGTGGAAATTCAGACGGTAGGTCCACTTGAAGAGACGGCCATGCCTACCTCAACTATACAAGGGGAAGACGAACCCATATGTTTAGAATCTGAAGAGATTCAGCCCCCCACGTCTCGGAGTAGCGATAGCGACTACATATTGGAATGGTATCAAGGTCCACAGTGTCTTACTGCGTATGATTATCGCCATGCCAATTATGTTTCTCGACAACGTTGTCGGCTGTGCGCATCGAGAGACCATATTACGTCTATGGACACCAACGATCTCTGTTCCTATTTCCACGAGCAACCGTCGATGGAAATCTATTGTGCATATTGTCGGCTTAATAATTTGCACATTTTTGCTGTCTGCCCCCAATTTATGACTCAATGCCATCATTGTCAATTAAAAGGACACGCCAGCTTTGATTGTCCCTTTAATCATGATTTAGAGAGCGTCGATGAAATGATTGTACTACGTTATATCAGAGCTTGGGAAGCGAACGCTGATTTACATTGTGATTCACGCCATCGCTATTACCCTGGACGCGCTTACGAAGGAGTTTATGCGTTCCATCCTTATTTGTTTGCCTCCGTCGAGCAGAAATCACGCCTATCAAGTTATGAACTACTGAAGCGCGTTGGAGAATGTATTTCAACCAAATATGTACGCAAATTTCTCAGGAGCATTAATCCTAGTGACATCCATTCTTACAACTTAATAAACTTTATCCGTCAAGATCCTGCCTATGGAGACTTATTTGTTAACTCACACCCCGAGTTACAGGAAGTATATCGACGGCCTTACGAGTACCGAGCCCGCGAACGCGAGTTGGAAAGAACCATTAAACCAAGGAAGTTTCTAACTGCCTATGGTCCACCCACGGCCCTCGTTCAGACCACTCGTAAAGGACCCGTAAGAGCGGCTGTCTTGAAACGAGCTCTCAAAGCCGTTAGACCCCTCTCCCCGGACGTTGATGTCAATCAACCCGGTACTTCGACCGGCGGATACACCGATCGTAATCCCATACCTTCTGATGCAATCATATTGCACCCTTCACCCAGGAGTTATAGCCCTCCTTGTAAAGTGGCTCGCCCCAAAGAGAAAAGGACTCTTGCTAGCCTTAAAAAACTGCGTAAACGCCGTCCGCGCAAGAAAGACTAACTGTTTAGAGTATTTTTATATTTTAGAAACTGTGATTTTGTATACTTTATAGACTTAAATCCCATTTTCTGGGAGCGGTGTAAAAGCTTTTGTGGGATAACTGATTCGTTTGCCTTGCTGGCCAGTTCCCCCCCGGTCGCTAGAATACTCTAAAAGGGATCTACAGCTAAAATAGTGCAAGCTACCAGCTTATTGGCTGATGGGCTGTACGAAGGTATCTGGGTTCTGTTCGATCAGCCAACCAGCTTAGGGAGGTTGCCTCAGCCCTGCTGTCCGTATCGGCCAATAGAATTTGAGTGGGCGTTGATTTTGACCTATCCCAGAGCTACTGAACTGAATTTCCTATCTGTATGCTCATCCTCTGTGTTGGACGGGAGCTTCGGGGAATAAGGGTAGTTGGTATCCTCGTATAGTCAGGTAGTCATATGATTCTTCATATGATTCTGTTGTTGTGCTCCCATTTTTCGCCATAACACCGGCTTTTGGGAAGAACTTTAGTAAAACTGCTTAAATTATAGAGAGTATAACTGTTACCTAACCTCACTAACTAATCTCACTTAATTTAACTGCATTAATCATATTGTTTGTACTGTTATTTACCGTCAGTTATTAATTGTATAGATTTGTTGATGAAATATTGACCTTTGGAGAATACGGATAAATCACCCAAATTTCCCAATTTTCTTGATACACTACAGGTTAGAGAGACGGGCTATATATAACAATTGCGATTTATATCAATGTGGTGTGTATTGAATCTAATGTTATTTAGCAGACACTACATGAGTCAATTGCTGTTCTCTTTATGTGTGATCAAATTTACTGACGGTCGGCAGAATAGTGTGCATGATTGTGATTGGTAACAAAGCATTTCCTAAAGAATGCGCCTTATACTTTAATTATAAGCATTATCGTTGCGTTTAGTATAAGTCCTAGCTCTGTTTAAATAGATAGAGCGCCACGTCCTAAAGGAACTGTTAATATTTCCCGAAAGCTAATAATATCTGTCAGAAATTAATTATTAACAATCAATTGAATAATACAGTAGGTCTACACTGCAATCTTACGCTGCAATAATAAAATTTAAGCATCCGAATTCAGCCTCCCGGGTGTATCCATCGGGTGAATGATCGCGCATGGGCTGGCTTCGGCTAATGTTTTGTTTATTAGCATAAAATATTGTCGTATGCTAAAGGTGTGTTAATTAACTAAAAGACATATAAATTTTGGCAGGTTAAACTGCTAAAGGTCTTCAAAAGCGCGAACAGTAACAGTTATCGATCTTATTGCAGTAAGCAATAAGGTTGCAAAATACCGTAGTGACTGGTAAACCTGAACCGGTACTTCTGTAGGTCAGTAGGCCCAACTGCCAGAACCGGTACTGCTGTAGGTCCGTAGGTCCAACTGCCAGAACCGGTACTTCTGTAGGTCTGTAGGCCCAACTGTCCTAACCGGTACTGCTGTATAAGTACATTAGTATTATTCGAATTTGATCATAGTATACCGGTAGGTCTTAGTATTTAATCAGGGAACGGCCGCCGTGGTTTTTATTGAGATTTTACTCATTTCTGTCGGTTTTATTTCCTAGTAAGTTAATATTGAGCTGAAGACGTGTAAGTCTGCTCAGATTGTTCAGATAATTGTAGGCTGAGCTGCTGTCTGACTGTTGTTGGGTTTGGAGAGATTACGGCGTGTGTAGAGTTTGTCTGATAAAGTGCCGTTAGTAAGTTGGGGCAGCCATATGCTGTAAGGTCAATCCCCTCTTAAAGAATAAGTCGTACTACCGTGTTAGAACGCATACTAACTAACAGTTTCAGAATCTGCATATACTGTAGTTTATTTAGGCTTGATCGTGGTCTGCCAGTATTTTGGCCTGTGTTTGTTTTGTGTAGTCTGTTCAGGTACCGTAATAGTTATTACTCAACTATTTTGTAGGCTGGATTGTTGTCTAGCTATTCTTAGGTCTGAAGGGATTGCTGCGTGTGTAGAGTTTGTCTGATAAAGTGCCGTTAGTAAGTTGGGGCAGCCATATGCTGTAAGGTCAATCCCCTCTTAAAGAATAAGTCGTACTACCGTGTTAGAACGCATACTAACTAACAGTTTCAGAATCTGCATATACTGTAGTTTATTTAGGCTTGATCGTGGTCTGCCAGTATTTTGGCCTGTGTTTGTTTTGTGTAGTCTGTTCAGGTACCGTAATAGTTATTACTCAACTATTTTGTAGGCTGGATTGTTGTCTAGCTATTCTTAGGTCTGAAGGGATTGCTGCGTGTGTAGAGTTTGTCTGATAAAGTGCCGTTAGTAAGTTGGGGCAGCCATATGCTGTAAGGTCAATCCCCTCTTAAAGAATAAGTCGTACTACCGTGTTAGAACGCATACTAACTAACAGTTTCAGAATCTGCACATACTGTAGTTTGTTTAGGCTTGATAGTAGTCTGCCAGCGTTTGGTTTGTATTTTTGTTTGAGTATTCTGTGCGGGTAGCGTAATATTTATTATTCAGAGTTTATGCGATTATTCGCAACATTCATGTCCCCAAGTTTATTCCTACAGTAATTGCGCTTGTTATACATACCATTATAGTTAAATTAACCCCGGTACTACACGGGCTGCTTGGCGTAGGACAAGACTGGTGACTCTGTGCTCTGGTCACTCCAGCAGATGCCGTGGTTCTTTTAACTGTTCAAGTATATTTAACTACTGATTATTTGTTATACCGGTACTTGTACCTAATTTAGGGTTTAGTGTACAGTGCTTTCCGAAGTAATTAGTGTGTAGGCAGTATATTTGTGTTGTAAAGTGGTTGATAGGCACATTCGTTAGCTCTATTAACTTCTAGGTAGGAACACTCCGTGATACATAACGTAGTACCTATAGCGATACAGTTCGGTTATAGGTCGTCAGGCGGTGGTATTTTCCTATCTGGACAACGCAGTATATTTACTACTACTTATTATTTAAATACCGTAGTACCCTGTCCCTTGTAATAACCAGAATTCTAACCCTTTGTTAGGCTGGTTTGTAGACTTCCTGTAAAATTACCCTAAAAATTTCGTACGTAATATTTTGTTGTGTTTAATTAGAGAATTAATCTCACCCATATCGTAAGTAATTTGTAGTATTAAGTAACTTAGGTAAATTAGAATTATCAGTTTTAGTGTCTCAATAAGTAACACTTCACTGAGAGCGCACAGCTTCTGTGTAGTGACTCCCCAGAAATAATAACATTTATTTCAAATATTGACAAAACCCTTTTTAAACGGGTATACATCTATTATAAATCAACTTAAACGATTTATAAATAGTAGGCCTGTCATACAACAACTAGGTCTCAATATCAGTTGGACTACTGCTTAAATAACGGTAATAAAGTAAGTTAAAGTAACCAAGTAACCCTAAAATATTCAGAAATTCAATTATTCTAAAAATAATTGACATACCGGTACTTACCATAGGCTTATTATATTTATTTCTATAAATTTGAGCTGAAATCATACCGGTATTCTGTAATTAATTCTAGTTCATAATTATACTTATATATACTATAGGTGTAAGCTGTATACCGGTATTCACGATAGGCCTATTATATATTTATATATATTTGTGCTAAAATTATATACCGGTACTCTGTGACAAATCTAGTCTGTAATAATACTTATATATATATTATAAGCATACCGGTATTCTAATATATTGTATATATATCACGTTACACTGAGTAACGGTATCGGTAATAAATCGCTAGGCTTGCGGTCATACTGAATTACTAGACTTGCTTTAACTGAAACTATAGTAGTAGACATTCAACTGTATAGCTAAACATGTCTGACACTCAGCAAAACCTGTCAGACAGTCTAATCGATACCACCATCTGTGACACAGATAGGAGTGTAGAGCGATTAAGAAAGGAGTTCAGTTCACCTCCTACTGCAAGAAAGGTCATCCCTCCAGTAGTATCAGACCCTAGGCTAATCCACCATAGGTCCATCATAGGTACTCGAGCCCAGGTCAAACGGAACCAAGAGGCAGCTGTCCTATCGCAGCAACATCTTGGTCAAGAACCTAGTTCCCAGCGATCCGATAGCTCCAGTAGTTCGGATACTGTCGAGTTGACCCCCGAACGCGGAGTGCAAATGGCTGCTACAGTCTACTCGGACCCCCTTCTTACCCTTCCTGCTGCAGTGCTAACTACTATATTCATTGCGGTGGAGGAACATCAAGCTGACTGGGCGAGAAATAAGCGAGCGACCCAAGATAATTATGCGGGATACGCCAGGGAAGAATTGATGTCTATTGTCGAGTCACAATGGAACTTTCCCGGACTCGGACTCCCGTTGGATCTGTCCGAGGCTACTTGGGAAGATATACACAGGATGGGAGTGGCTAAAGATACAATGGATCCAGCTGTTTGGAAGAGGTCGGCAGCAGGATATGTGCAGGGATTCTTCGGCTCCTTGGAGCGATTGGAAGAACAACTGTTTCGACAACCTCAAGGACCTCAAGAGCAGGAAGAGCTGCTATACCAAGTACGCGAAAGAACCCTACGCATTCGACTAATCCTCTCAGCCTTTGAGGAAACTTCCAAAAGAAGACAGGACACGTCGCTGCAGGTTGCTGTCAAAACTTGGTTACATCGGGTAGGTCTCAAAGTACAGGAAACGGCCCAGTGGAAATCCCAGCTGGCTGAGAGATCACCCTATGAAGAACAAACTGATGTCACCCTTTCTCAAGCGGAAAGCGAAGAGACCGCCGAGCAACCGCGAACTAGAGACGCTATCGACATTTATTTGTCCGACTATCAGCGTTTCCTAGGAGACGAAGAGTTGAGGAGACGGCTGTCTGGACTTTCCCCTAATAGTGAAGGAACCAAGCTTGTGTTGGACTCAATCGATGCCGAAATGTTAGCTGCAAACCAAGCTGAATGTGATGAAAAACTCCGCCTCACTAGAGTCCGAGAAGAACAAGTAAAGAAAGAATGGATAGAGAAAAGAAAGGTGGCAGCAGCAGCGGCGGCAGAGGCAGAAGCCGAAAGAAAGGCGGCAGAAGCAGAAGCCGAAAGAAAGTCGGCAGAAGCAGAAGCCGAAAGAAAGGCGGCAGAAGCAGAAGCCGAAAGAAAGTCGGCAGAAGCAGAAGCCGAAAGAAAGGCGGCAGAAGCAGAAGCAGAAAGAAAAGCAGCAGTGGCAGAAGCAGAACGGAGAGCTTCTGAGGAGACTATCCAACTGGAGTTGGAAAATCTGCAAGAGACGCAAGACAGTATAAATAAACAGTTTACTGCTAATCAAATGCAGATGATGAGAAAATCTACTCCCAAGCGCCAGGGATACACATCCTTGGAGGAAGGCGAGACTTCCGATCCTGAAGGCGGAGGAAATAGATCTCATCTAAGTAGGCGTAGAAAAACATCTTACCGTCGCAAATTGCCTGATTTGCCCCCAGCTGTTAGAAGACAGCTAGCTAGCACAGACTTGAGTAGTATAGAACCTACAGCCCAAAGTATTAAGGTCCAAAGACTCTCTACAATAGTTGATGAGCCTGAGATAATTAGGCCTGTCGTTCCCAAAGTCACTTCTGTGTTAGAGACCCCTGTACTTCCAGAGCTTAACTCTAAATTCCCTTTACATAGTACTACACTGCCTGTACCCGGTGGAACAGTCCAAGAGAATATCCCTGTCCAGATAGCAGAGAGAGAAATAAAAAATTTGTCTCCCGTCGTCCCGCGTCAGCCCGCTACTATGTTGGCGACTCCCGCTTCGGCGGTTGAGTGGGTGGAAGAGGGACGGCGGGGGATGAATCTCCTGCTAGGACAGATGCAGGAGACTGTCCACCAACTTAAGGGAACAGTGAGGGAAGGTAGAGCAGAGTTGCAAGAAGTGCAGCAAAGTATCGCGCTAGAACGCGACAAATTAGTCAATATACAAAAGGGCATACCAATACCCCCTGTAACATTGTGTCAACCTGTTAGGTTTGAAGTATTACATGCGCAAGGTGTGGAGCCTACACGCATCTATACTGCTAGTGAAGTTGAAACTCCTATAGCAAACCCTATTAAGGGTGATTATAGACCTGTTATTAATGATATTCCCTATAGACCTGATAATGATCCGAGAAATTTATATACCGATAATTCGATATTAAATAACACGATGGCCCAAGAAAGCTTTACGCGTCAGATGGCTAGAACAGAAGCCCGCCAAGCGGTCAAAGTGGGAGAGATCGTCAAATTCAATGGAGATGAGATGAAATGGTTACCTTTCAACGAATATTACAAAGATAGCATACAGAACTCTGTACTATCTAACGGAGAGAAACTTAGATTCCTCATCAAGTGCTTGGAAGGACCTCCCAAGTTAATGGCGTTAAAGTTTATTGGACATCCAGAAGGATTAAGACAAGTTTGGGATACGTTAAACATCAGGTATGGTAACAAGGATAACATAGCTAAGTATTTGTATGCAAAATTAGTAGCCCCCCGACACTTCCTTAGTAGCGGGATTATAGAGTTTTCCGATGAAATTCAAGAGATCTGTAGACAACTGGACTGGTTAGGTAAGTCGCATGAATATCAGAGTTCCATGGTTATTGGAGCCGTAGTCTCTACTTTACCAAAGGGTGGAGTATGTACACGCTGGGACAAGAAAGTGTTGTACATGAATGAACAACAACGACGAAGTCCTACCATGGCTGATCTCATGTCTTTCTTAGATGGTGAAGTAAAACTACAACTCATCAAGCAGTCCAGAGAGAAAACATCGGAAAATAAGGTAAGTGAGAAACCCACTTTTAGGAGAAGAGTAACACCGGTGTGTTACACTGACGACGGCGAAAGCCAACCTTCCCAAGAAGAGGACAGCGGGAAAGACACAGACCGATCTTACTATGTTGACAAAACCTCAAAGGACGTAAGTAAATACAAGGCTCGAAACAACGATAGGAGAGAGCAGGTTGCCAAGACCCCTCCTCAGTCTCCTAACAGAATGCACCGAAGAAAACCCGAAGAAAAAACGAGAGTGCATCAAGTTAACCAAGGTAAAGTGAGTAACATAAAACCTAACTGTGCGCTGTGCGACGGGACACACCGTTTGAGTGCGTGTGCTGCATTTCTAAAGAAATCCCTTGAAGACAGACGTACAGTTGTGTGGGACAAGCGGTTATGCTATAATTGCCTCAGACCAGGACACCAACGGCGAACCTGTTACTCCGACATAAAGTGTGCCAAGTGTGGCGCGAAACATCACATCTTGTTACACAGTGAGTTCGAACGAGACAAACAGAGTCAGGTAAGTGAGCCCGAACTACATGTCCAATTTAGTGACGTAAATGACACTGATCAAGAGTCTGAGATGGAAGGATTCTATACTGACGAATTCTCCGACGCCAATGAATCCTGTTATCTAATAAATACCGCGGTGTATCGAGCACTTACTTACGAAAAGGACATCAACGATGAGTCTTCCCCAA
>JAUCBJ010008445.1:0-54286 GCA_032718475.1 Nemertoderma westbladi | reverse complement strand
TATTTCTGAACAATTTACTACATTTCTACATACAATGTAGAATGTAGACGGTGGTTGGACGGGTAGGCCCATTACACCAGCCACCGTTAGCATTCAACAATTGTAGCTGCACTAAGAAACGCATTACAAAAACAAATAACCGACAAATCTACTGTACGATCGAGTATCATAGTATTCAAGCGTAAGTAATTGCAACTATAAAACAACCAACCTACTGTAGTTATGATTATACTGCATTATACTGCAATAATTATATAAGTGCACTTTTAATTATAGAGGAATAATTCTAAACAATACATATCTAATTAGTTGGTGTGGAAACGAAAATAGAAAACTGAATTCGGATACAAACCTAAAATTGAAATATAAAACAAAGTTCTAACTAAGATAATATCTATGCAACAACAATACGGTACTCTATATACAGTGATCTGTATTGTAAGCATCTATCTAACAATACGGTACGTAATCTAATATATTTGTAACAATAGAAAGTGTAACAGTTTTGTTTAGCGTGTACATGTAAAATAGAAAATACATAAACAATAATAAAATGCATGTAGAAAACACAGTGTTATTGCTCTGAAGCGAGCAGTTTAGTTATGGCGTTTTTAAATAAATTTACTGAATTAGCGTTCCGTAAAGAAGAAGGCAGGGTGTTCCAGACCTCTGGTGCGCGCACTCTGATTGATTGTCTAGCAATCTCAAGGCGTGTGCGTGGTACCATATAGTTATTATTGGCTGCCGATCGCGTTTGGTGTTCATGTGTTGTTGATATGAGAGTGAGTAGAGAAGGGAATATGTCAGCTGGTAATAGTTTATGTATGTAGCTGTAGCTTAGTATTGTTATCTGTTTTATATAAATAGATCGTATTGTAAGTGGAGTGAAGTCTGTGTTGCCTTTTGATACGACAATATTCTGGGCTCTCTGTTGCAGTTTGTGCAAGGTTGAAACATTAGTAGTGAGTTTGTCTGTTGGTTTTCGTCGCTTATGTCGATGTCTGTAGTGTTTGTGTGTAGGTCTGTTGGTGTCGGTGTTTATGGTTTTATACGATTTTGCTGCCCACACAGTATTGCAGTACATCAGATACGGAGCTATCATCGTATTGTATAATACTATTAATGTTTTTGATGTGACAAAATTTTTTATTTTATTTATTATGCCAATATTACGACTGATTTTGATACGTAGATAGTCACAGTGATTTTTCCAAGTCAGGTGTTCATCAATGTTGACACCCAGGAATTTGATAACTTTTTGTCGCTTAATTGTATTTCCGTTAATTGTTACAGCAGGTAGTGTGTTTAAGTCTAGCATTTTGTTTTGAGTTCGAAAAATAATGAAATTAGATTTTTTTATATTTAGAGACAGTCGGTTCAGTTGAAACCACTTTGTTAGTTTATCCAACTCATTGTTAATATCTGTAATCAGTGAGTTTAGGTCTGCACTGGATTTAAACATATTCGTATCGTCAGCGTACAAAATGAATTTAGAAATGTTGGATACTGAGGGTAGGTCATTACAGTAGATTATAAATAACAAAGGGCTCAGAAGCGACCCTTGTGGTAATCCTATTACAATTGTGGAGTACTTTGATTGCGCTGTACCTACTGTAACATATTGCACTCGATCTGTAAGGTAACTAGTGATCCAGACCAGCGCTGTATCAGTTATCCCGTAGCGTTGTAGTTTCTGTATCAGTATTTTGTGGTTAACTGTGTCGAAGGCTTTAGATAAATCCAAAGACACTCCGACACAGTATTCACCCTTGTCTAATGCGTCTGTGATGTTTTCTAGTAAGGTGAGTAAGGCGTGCTGTGTGGAGCGTTTATTTCTGAAACCAAATTGATCAGGTGTGAGGATTGCCTGTTTAGTAAGGTAATCTGTTAGTTCCGTGTGTACGATTTTTTCTAGTATTTTTGAAAAGTATGCAAGTACCGAGATAGGTCTGTAATTTTCAACCACAGTCGGGTTTTCTGCCTTAAATACTGGTGTTACACGTGCAATTTTCATTTGGCTGGGGACTGAGCCAGTAGACAGTGAGATGTTAACAATGTGAGCCAGGGGTTCGGCAATGAGTGTGATAGAGGGGTAAATACTGTATGCAGCTAGATCGTCGTAACCAGGGCTAGTTCTCTTGTTCAATAAGTTAGTTGTGTATATAATGTCTGTTGGTGTTATTGTGTTAAACATTTTGAGTTTTACAGTGGGTTCAGTTCTGGGTAGGTAGTCCAGAGGGGAACCATCTGTAGTAGGTATTTTGTTATTTAGTTTTTGACCTATGTTGATATAATTGTCGTTGAAGGCAGTTGCGATATCTATTGGGGCTGTATATGTTCGTGTGTTGTGAGTTACCAGTGTGGGCAATGAGGATTTAGGTTTCTTATGAATTAACTGGTTAATGTGACCCCATACTGCGCGAGCATTTTGCTTCTTAAAGTCCAGTGCCAAACTGTAATAGTTTTTCTTTGCGGTTCGAAGTAAACTGCTCAATGCATTACGGTAACGTTTGAATGATGCCTGTTTATCAGGGGTGGGGTTCTTAGTATAATTTCCAAATAGTCGATCGCGTTTTTTCAATGCTCTAACCAAGGAGTCAGTCAGCCAGGGTTTTTCTGTGTTACGTATTTTCTCTCGTTCAAGTGGGAAGTGTGTATTGTAATAGTGTTGGTAGGTGTGTAAGAAAGTGTTGTATGCACTATCTGCAGTAGTATGTCTGTATAATTCATCCCAATTTTTCATTTTTAGGGCGTTTGTGAAAGATTCCTGTTTTTTTTTGTCGCGTAGTTTTCTACGGTACATGTATTGTTGTTTTGGTTTCTGACTAGTTAATATATCTGTAAGCGTGAAGATTGGAATGTGGTCGGAAATATGAGAGATTAGTAACCCAGATTTTAGAGTTGACGAAGAGTTAGTGAAAATGTTATCTATTAGAGTTGCTGAGTGGTCTGTAATTCGGGTGGGTTTAGAGATAGTGTGTATATAATTATAGGTCGTTATAAAGTTAAAAAAATCTGCACTAACAGGACTAATGTTTGTTTTTAATAAGTCGATGTTAAAATCGCCAAGTAAAAAACAGGGTTTACCTTCGTTATTAATTTTTTCCATCGTAGGTTGTAGAGAGGCGAAAGTTTCCTGCACAGCGGTATTAGGGGGACGGTAGATTGCACCAACAATTATATTTTTACTCTTTGTTTGTGGGATTTCAAGGAAAAGATTTTCTATTGGGGTTGGGGATTTACAATGTAAATCCATGCGTGGAAATGCTGTAAGGTCGGTGTGTACATATATAGCGACGCCACCACCATCTTTGTCTTTTCGAGGTTGAGAAAATAATTTGTAGTTTGGTAGGGAGAACTGTGAGTGGTCAGTGTCATTCAGCCAGGTTTCTGAGATAGCAATCACGGAGAAAGTCGTTTTTAAACTGATTAATAAGCTTTCAATTTTATCGAAATTGGCTGACAAACTACGAGCATTGAAATGAATAAGGGACAGTTTTGGGGAGAGATGCCCAAATTTTGTATTGAAATCCTCCGGGAAACTATAAGTACAGTTCCGTAAATGTGCAGTATCAGTGGGAATGTGGACGTCTGGGTTAAAGTCTGTGTCAAAGTCAGTGTTCTTAGTCGATGTGGGATCTGTTAAGTTGTACTTATCGAAATACTGTGTGTCTAAGTATGTAATATCTATGCAGTCGGGTATACGGTAGTCTCTTGCTGTGAGTGTAAATTCGTTGTCGTCTGCAATGTGCATAAATGGCAATGATTCAGATAGACAAGTGGGGCAGAACCAGTTTGAAATTGAGTTTTGAAAGTGAGTGTAGTCCTTTTTAGATAGACCCAGTGAAATGCATTTTAGGTGCAGCCATTCATCACAGAGGTCGCAGCAGAGTGCCTGGTGGTTCTGCCTTACCTCTATACGGCATATTTTACAAGGGTGGTTAACCAAAGTGGGAATTAGTTTGTGGATGGCCATTATAGAAAAATATTGTAAAAATATGGGCTATACAATGTACATGCAGATTATGTATACGGTAATACATACATATTAACATAAGATTAGTATTAAGATAAGTAATAGTATAATGTGTAATCCTAGTAATAGTATAAGTTGACTTAATAGAATACGAGGTTAATTCATTTGTTTATTTAACTGGTTACCTATGTCCTGTAGTAGCAGATCTTGTCCTGTAGTGGCTTGGTGCGAGGGGGTCCACCACAGTGGAGTCCCAGGTCAAGGTCTTTCCGCTCTCCCAAGGCACCAGAGTCATCCCATCTACCCGTTTACCATCTGTTCTAGAGAGGCCGGGTGGTTCTAGAATATATGGGATATTACAGCTGGCCAACCCACGCTTCACGATCTCATTCAACATTGAATGGCGGGCGAATCAGCCAGCACTCTTTTGGCAATAAAGGTCGTGCAGTGTAGACCATCCGCATGGATTGGGCTTCCCCACCTGGTGCAGGAGTGGGGCTCGGTTAATATGCAGCCGAGGCGGGTAGTGATTGATATGCGGAGCTGAGAGTTAGAAAGCTTGAGACCTAGGGAACTGCAGGGAATTGCGTCTAGCCAACACAGGTGTAGAATTTCTTCTTTTATATTGTAATTAGTAATAATTATAATATTAGGTTTCACAGAACGGAGACGTGTTTGAGGTTAGAAAATTATATGGTAGTTAATCATTTAGAACCCGTTTTTCCTGAAATACTATTGGTTAAATCATTGAGATTACAAGTGTTTATTGTTAATTATAATAATTAATATCGTAAAGCTACTTATAAATCATTTACTTATTATAATTAGTTGCAATAATTAAACGTATTAAAGCATAAATTACAAAAGAAAATCTTTAAAAATATAACAAATTTTAAATTCTATAAAAGAAGATGATATACTAATGTTCTAGAATATTTTATAATAAGCGTAGATAATATTATAGAATATTAATAAAATCAAACATTGGCATGGGCAAAATAAATTAGCTAGTAATCATTGTAAGGAGTAGGGCCGGGGGGGGTGGGGGGGGGGGGGGGGGGGGGGGTGGGTGGTGATAGGCACCGCTCTGAATGATAAACACACATATATATATATATATACTGTATGTATGGGATTGTGCGTCGAATCACGTTTTGCCCAAGTGAGGATGATATGTGGTAATTGTGTGGAAATACGCACTATGGCAATTCAAGTATGTTACCTTTGAGAGTACTCGCACTTGAAGTGTGTAATGGCACATGTGGCACGCGCATAAAAGCATGTTTCATTTGACGGCCTATTTCGAATGTGTTCTTCCTACAGTATAACATCCATTAATATATAACAGTAATTAACAATAGTATAAAAACAGTATATCAGAATGTAGGGCAGCGGTGTGATACGAAATGTGCAATGAGTCAGAATGTATGAATTGAGATGTGCAATGTGTTATGAGTTACAAGTTAATAGATTTGCGTTCTTATGACTCTCTTAGGCCACTGATGTTAGGGCAAAAGTCAGAACAGTCAGAATGTCAGAATGAATGAATTCTGAATGAAGGAATTCTCCGAATTTGCCGCATTGCGTCATTTTTTATAGGCCACTGTGCACAGGGAAGAGAGATCGCTCTGATTGGCTGAAATATATGTCAACAAAGCAGATTCTTCACACAAAGAAACAGTTGGTTGATTTTGTCATCCCAACTTGAGTTTTTTCACAGACACTTAGTTGCATAAGTTATAGGCCTTTTAGAGTATTTAGCGAATTGCGCAAAATGACTTATTTTGTCCGCAAAAGCTTTTACATCTATTCCATAACCATTTTCAGCCAAATTACTGGTCAGCTGGCAGGAAACTCTATAAACAGCAGTTGCACCATCAGTCTGAATCTGTTCTAAATGATACATACTTTGCAGATATGTTCCTGACCATAGACTATGTATTTGGGAGGACACTGATCAAGCTGCAGTTCTCCAGTCTGCTGCTAGGGGGCGAAATGTCCGAAACTGAAAACCTTTTCCCATTTCGTTATTATTAATGCCTTTTAGTTGATACGTGGCAGAGGTCTACTACACCATAGGCTGTGTGTTTGCGGGGGATGCTGACCAATCTGCAATTAGCCAGTCTGCCACTAGAGGGAGAGATATCCGAAAGTGAAAACCTTATCCCATTTCGTTGTTCCTAATGATTTTTGCTGATACTTGGCAGAGGTCTACTACACCAAGACTGCGCGTTTGGGGAGGAGCTAGGACCAGTCTGCATTTCTCCAGTCTACCGCTAGGGGGCCAAATTTCTGAAAGTGTAAACGTTATCGTATAAACGTATACGTATAAACATTCGCACATTTATTTATTAAAAATGCTTTTAGGCTGCTAATTGACAGAGGTCTACTGTACTACTGTATGTACATCATAAGGCTACATCTTTGTGAAGGACGTTGACCAGTCCACAGTTCTCAATTCCGCGACTATAGGGGACGAATTGTCTGAAAGTGAAATCCTTCTCCCATTTTGAATCTTGGCAGCGATCTAAAAGTCCCTACTAAACTAACTAAACTATACAGTAGGTTGTGTTTACGAGGATGGTAACGACCTGCAGTTCTACAGTTTAACCTTCTTCCATATTTTTACAATTTTTAATCCTTTGGAAGTGATTAATTAATTAATTAATGTTTGGAATGCTGAATAGGCTTGTGAACTAGAAAGCCGTGGCCCGAAGGGCCACTGGCTTTCTAGTCTATCTACTGTAATATATATAAATCTGCTCAGTTTGTACCAATGTATGTCCATCGATACACGTCGTCAGATTTCGCTCTCATTCCTTGCTTTGTGGCTCATTCAATGCGCATTAACACGATGCAAACAGCTGTCACTGTCTCAGGGTTTTATTTTACACGTTTGTTGGCGTGAAAGCTTAATTCGTGGTCGCTGATGTGGGGCTGCGGATGTCTCGCTCGTGGTAGGCGTAGCAGTTCAGTCTGCAGCTGCAGGCTGTCACACTACTGCACTACACGTTGGGGCTTATCTTGTACGTCTACGTGATGCATATCGTTCTAAGCACGTGTGAACGTGAACCGTCATTATCTCGAAGCTATATTTTTATATATTATACTTTTACGCATATGCTAAGCCCAGATGCCTGTATAGTGTATATGCCCTTTGTGGATGCGTATTTGTGGTCAAATTGGGCTATTCTGTAGTCGTTTTCGGCCAAATTGCTGGTCAACAGGCAGGAAACTTTATTACTGTATTACAGTACAACAGTTGCACCACCAGACTCAAACTGTTCTAACTGACACTTTGCGGATATATACTTGACCATAGGTTTGAAAGGACTCTGACCAGTCTGCGTTTCTCCAGTCTGCTGCTAGGGGGCGAATCTTCTTCAACATCTTCTCCAACTTTGTTATTTAAAATCCGTTTAGACTGAAACTTGGAAGGTATCAACTACAGCATAGTTTGCATCTGTAAGGAATCGTAGTGTCTCGTCTGCGGTTCCCCAGTCTACCGCTAGAGGCCGAAATGTCTGCAAGTGAACATCTTCTCCAACTTTGATATTTACAACCCATTTAGACTGAAACTTATTGCTAGCATCTACTACAGCATATAGGCTGTATCTTTACAGAAATGAAGCGCCGTCTGCATTATACCAGTCTGCAGGTAGTTAAATAAGTTAAATTTGTTATATATAACCTTACTGTAGGATCACTAAAAATTTCTCTCCACATGATAGGGATTTTCCACCCCTCCACGAAGAATTACTGTCTACGCCCACCCCCCCCCCCCCCCCCCCAGGCCACCCTCCCCAAGTTAGCGGTATCAAACATTCCTTAGAATAGGCACTGTATTTTAGACATTCCGGCTTCGGCCTGAGGATTGGGGTGTAACGAAATGGTTGGAGGGCTATGGAGTGTTTACCCTTGTGAGTTAGTGTTCACTCCCCCCACCCATTCCTCATTGGTAACAGCTAAGGGATCAGCTTTGGGTCGCCTCCGGTCCGGTGTTTTCCCCACTAAATCTGAAAAATCTGTGTAGTGGTGACATGTGGTATAAAACGAATAATGGAACTTGGGAAACTGGATGGAAGGATGTGCTGTAGAAGATCAACCTGTGGAACTGGTTGAGAACTTGCATTCCTCCATTGAAAAGCCTAAATCAAGAGTGGAATATTGATTATTATTTTCTACGACAAGTTATTTTCAATCCATATTTAATTGTTGTGTTATTGAATTCCCTTCACATAAATAGATTACAATAGCCTCAACCGTACATTTCAAGGTACCTTAATTATTAATTAATGATAATGAATATTAATTGTTACTACTACTACTACTAATATCGGCATGCTGCATTGCAGCTGCATTTTTAAGAATGCTGTGCCGGCTTGTCGACAAAATTGCGCCGCCACAACTCCCTATCACCCATGACATTTGCTAGATCATCCGCATCTTCAAGGCCAGTCTCCTTTAAGATGCGTCTCAAGAAAGTCATGGGCTGTCCACCATGCTTATTCACTCCATGAGGCTGCCAAAGTACAAGATTATGCACTGGCTGGTCCTCACGGCGAAAGCAATGTCCTGCAAAGCGGAGGCGATTTTGTTCTAGTGTCAAGCTTGGGGGAACCAATGAGACACCTCCAATGTTATATAGTGTCTGGTTGGAGATGTGTGCATTGTACTTGACACAATGAACCCGGCGTAGCATTCTTGTGAATGTGCCATCCAGAGATTTGGTGTCCTCAGCAGTTAGAGCCCAGCATGGACTCCCATTGAGGAGTACTGGAACTACTGCTGCTCTAAATAATCGGACCTTAAGTTTCCGATTAATTCTCGGTGACTTCTGTATGTGGGAGAATCTACTCTCGGTCCCACATATCTGGTATCGGGATGCCGTGCAGGCAATGTTGTAAAGTCGGAACATATGCCGGAGCAGATAAGTATAATAATATATAATGTATATATTGAATAAAGGTAGCCTACTGGGCTACACGGATCTAGGCCCAAACATAGTACCGGTAGACAGGACAGTCTGTGTGCCGTGACTTCTCATAGGTAGGTCCCAGTGTCCTGAACGCCTAAGTATCTATATATATCACAGACAGACTCTCGGTCGTCATGAAAAGTGAAAGTATCTAGTGCCGGTACTGGTACCATAGTCGCTATTGCCACACCCCCTTCCGAGCTCGGGTTAGCCGTCTGAGGCGGTCCCGAGCTAAAATTCGTTCTTACTCAGATGTCAGAGTCGGTCGGGTGGCTGACGTACCCGCCTCGGGTATTTGGAAACTGAACGTTTCTCAAATTGTTGAGTTTCGATGAGGGGTTCATGCCAGCGTACGAGTTTGGGGGCTGTGGGTGTCGCGTCCGGGGTTGGTAGGCCCGTGGGTGTCTCCTGGAGGGCGGTGTCCGGAATAAGTAGGCGTCGGTTCTGGATGAGTGTGCGTCCAGAAGGCATCCGGACAGTATACTTCCGGTGTTTACCGGACTCAACGATGGTGCCGGTGCGCTCCCACCGTTTATTGGTCGGGTGTTTAACCCGGACCCTGGCGCCCTACTGCGAGTGGTTCCAGGGCCTTCGCTCCGCGGTTATATTGGGCGGTCCTGGTTGATTTTAATGCTGGCGCCACTCGGTCTAGCTCCGTCCGGGTCTCCTGGAGTGTCCGAGCGAAGGCACTGTGTAGGCCGGAATGCGCGACCTCATAGGATGGCCGAACACGATGTCCGCTGGGGAGAAGCCGCTCTCCCTGGGGCTGTTTCGGAGTTCCAGGAGCCCCTCTTGAAACGTGGCAGAGGTCATTGACCCCCCAGTCTTCTCCAGTAGGCGCTTGAGGGCCTTCACTGCTGATTCAGCGTGCCTGTTACTCTGGGGGCATTCTGGTGACGATGTGACCGGTGTGACCCCCCAGTCTTTCAGGAGGCTGGTCAGCTCTGCTGCTGTGAACTGGGTTCCGCCGTCCAACCGGAAGCGGGTTGGTACCCCGTAGCGGACGAACCAGTCACGCAGGGCGGTGGTTGTCCGGGCAGCGGTGGGTGGGGCGGAGAAACTGTAGATTTCCGGCCATCTGGAATATCTGTCAGCGGTGGCGAGGAAATATTTCCCGTGGAGTGAGAAGAAATCTCCCGAGATATCTTCAAACGGGCGAGTTGGTGGGGGCTCCGTCAGAAATGGTTCCTTGGTCTGACTTGACCGACAGGCCAGACACACGCTGCAGGTGCCCACGGACGTCCGGATGTCGTTGGTGATGCCCGGCCAGTATACACACTGCCGGGCACGACGTAGCGTTTTTTCCACCCCCTGGTGTGCCGCGTGTAGGCGCGCGAGGGTGGGTTTCCGGGACCCTGTGCGGACCACAATATGGTGGCGAACAAGGCCAGGTCCCCGTCCGTAGTTAACTGGTCCCGGGCGGACCAGTATATGTTGACAGCCGGTTCCTTCAGGCCGGATTCCGGGAAGCCCGACTCAATGGCGGCGAGTAGGGCTTTATAGTCCGGGTCGTCCCTACCCACTCGGGCGAGTTCCTCGAGGATGGGATCCGCGAGGTGGTCCGCCAGTTATGTCGGCGGCGGACTGGCGGGTGACTGCCCTGATGTAGATCGCCATGTCCCCATCGTAGACGATGTCATCGGGTGTGGGGTCATTGACCGGGGCGCAGGACAATGCATCGGCGATGGCGTGGTCCTTCCCCTTGGTCCACGTGGTGGTGAACTGGTACGGGGCCAGTTTAGTCTTGAAGCATTGGAGGCGGGTGTTGTCAGTGGCATCCACCGTATACTTGTCGATGATTGTGACGAGCGGTTGGTGGTCGACAATCAAGTTGAAGTGGGGGAGGACGAGAAGATACAGCCGGCACTTCTGGACGGCCCATACGATGGCGAGGAGCTCGAGTTCCACGATGGCGTACCTGGACTCCGTGTCGGTGGTGAACATCGAGCCGCACTCGATCAGCCTCCAATCCTCCCCGTACCGCTGGAGGAGGGTGTAACCGAGGCCCTTCAGCCGGGAGGCGTCTGTAACGAGGCGGGTCTCCCTGGTCGTGTCGAATGGGGCGAGGGTCGGTGGGGTTATAAGAGCCAGTTTAGTGGCCTCGAAGGCCCGTTCGTGGTCCCCCGTCCAGGTGAAGGTCGCCTTCGTACTGAGGAGGGGGCGGGGTGGAGATATGGCGGCGGCGATGTCGCCGGAGAATGGAGCGAGTTGCTCCACGAGTCCCATGAAGCTGCGGAGGTCAGTGATGTTCCCTGGGTGGGGGAAGGCGGCGATCGCCTTCAGTTTCTCCGGGTCGGCCTTAATACCGGAGGCGCCGATAGGTACCCAGCGAACCGAACTTCGGCCTGGGCAAACTGCACCTTCCCAGGGTGCAGTGTAATGCCGTGGGTCCGGCACCACTCCATGAACTGGCCGACGTTGGCCAGGTGCTCCTCCATGGTGTCGTTGTAGAGGAGCACATCGTCTACAACCTTGCTGAGGTTGGGGAGTCCCTGGAGTGCGTGGTCGCCCCGCCGGTTAAACTCATCTCCGGACGAGATGAGCCCCATGACGCTGCGGGTGTGACGGTACCGGCCCCAGGGAGTCGCGAAAGTTGTGAGGAGTTGTGACTCCTCATCCAGGGGAACCTGCCAGTAGCCACTGGCGGCGTCAAACACGGAGAAAACTTGGGCGGTGGAAGAAACTCCGGCCACCGCCGACTGTGGACTCGGGGTAGGATAGCAGGGACGTCGTACCTGCGAGTTTAAGTGGCGGAGGTCAACGCAAAGTCGCGAACGGGATGGGTCGCGCGCCGTTGATGTGGAACGGCGTCGTCCCATCTTTCAGCAGGATGTGCATGGGCGGGCTGTGCATCATCGGGAGTGGGCGGAGTCGTCGTCGAAGACGTCGTCGAACTCGCGGAGGTAGTCGTCCCGGGAGCGGGTCGCCGAGGATGGAGCGACGGAGGCGACGGTTCCTCGGCTGCAGAGGGGAGCCAGGAAATTCCGCGGGAGGATGGCGAGGTCCTGGATGGTCCTCTTGGAGAGGATTAAACCGTCGGACTCTGGGGAGATGACCAGTTCGGTGATCGCCTTCACCCTGAAGTATTTGAGCTCCACCGGGAACCGTCCCATGGCCGCCATGGGGAGCCGGTTTGCCACCTCGAACTTGTCGTCTTCCCGCAGCGGGAGGAGTTCGGCATGGTGACCCCCAAGTTGGAGGAAGAGTTTCTCGTTGAGGACGGAGGTGGCCGCTCCGCTATCTGGGAGGGAGTGGCGGGCCCGTCCCATAAACCAGTTTGTCCTCAAGTTTGTTACATCGACAGAGATGTAGTTGAGGTCGCAACTGGTCCGGTCTTTGTCTGAGCTGTGGATGCTCTGTTGTCGGAAGATCATCAAAACCTTCAACGATTTGGGTGCAGATTTGGACCAGCACACCGACTTGAAGTGCCCCTTCCTGCCGCAGGCGTGGCACATGATACCCTTGGCGTGGCAGTCCTTCCCCTTGTCGTGGGTTCGCCCACAGTTGCCGCAACTGTTGGATGCATTGGTTCGACGGGAAGGATCGGGGGATGAGTAGCGAGAACCTGCCGGGGTGCGGGAGGCCGCCGGGGTTCGGGAAACCGAGCGCTCGCGTTTGTAGGAGGAGAGTTTGTGGATCGGTTTCCCGCTCGCCAGAATGGAGTCATTCCTCTCACTGGCCTCCACACTCTGCGCGATCCACACGCAGTCCTCGAGGGTTGGCTGTGGGAGCACCTTGAGCAGCTCGGTGCGGGTCTCCGAGCACCGCACACCTACGAGGATTTGGGTAACGATCTGCCGGTCCCGGCAGTGGCCGCAGAGTTCGGCGGTGTCCGCAAGGTCCTCCAGGGCCACCCTGAAGGAGTTGAACCCCTCGTTCCCACCTTGGCGGCACTCGTGAAACTTGATCGCGTCGATCGCGATGCTCCGTTTGGAGCGGAGGTGGGCCTGGAGAGTGTTGAGGATCGTCTCAAGGGGTCGTCTCGTCCGAGTCGATGTCAACCTGGAGGGTGACGCGGATGGTCTCCTGGAGGTCGCTGCCCAGGGCGGTGACGAGAGCATAAACCTGCTCCGCCCTGGGGAATGTGGCAACCTGCTGCCGGTGGGCGTGGACCCTCCACGCCTGTCTCCACCAGCGGAACGAGGAGAAATCGACGTCCGCGTCGATCTTCTCCATGGCAGAGATGTTGATAACCCGGCGTCGTGGAGCTGGGTTCGTAGCGGCCCCCGCGTATGTGGGTTGGGTCACCGGCGGTCCAGGTGCGGCGGCCGCCGCCACGCCGGGTTGTAAAGCCGCGAGGATTTGAGTGATGTGGTCGTCCGCGGCCGCCTGTTGTTGAAGTAGGCGGTCGTCCGCAGCCTCCTGGCGACGGTTGGCATCTTCCTGCTGTTGCGCCAGCAGCCGAGCCATAGCAGTCTGTTGGTGGGCGAAAATATGCGCGAGGTCATCCATCCGGATAGGAGTGTGACTGCCGCCTCGGGCTTCTATAGTTTCGTCGCCGTCGCTGCTGTCCGCCATGGGCGGTGACGTGGGTATTTGCTTCCCTTTAGATTTAGGCGGCATGGGCCCAAATTATCAAATACGTAGGAAACAAATTGGTAGTGTTGGAGATCCCACAGTAGTGATCCCAGGTAACAGAAGTCGTCCACATGCTCAAGCATAACATCCCTTGAGCTTATGCTCATCCGATCAGAGACTTGCTGAGAACTTTCAAAGTTAACTGTCAAAATTTTGGTCTTTCTGGAATTAATAAAAAGACCAACACTAGAAGCAGCATGTTCTAATGAGCTGAGGAACCGTTGGGCTCCCTCTAGTGATTCTGAGAGTACTCCTAAGTCATCAGCAAAGTCTAGATCAGTTAGGTACTTGGCAGGATTTCCTCGACTTCTGGAGCCAGTAGGTGGAGTTATCAGCACCCCATCATCATTATGATGATCTAAGGACATGCGTAGAACATAGTCAACCACAATTATGAACAAGAATGGTGCAAGTATGTCTCCCTGGAGGACGCCCCATAACACTTCAAATGGTTCTGTGTCACCATCAACAGTAGACACAAATGTTGTTGAACCATCGTATACTGATCTGATTGCTGCAATAATTTCATCAGGAATCCCATATAATGAAAGTATGCTGAACATACGTGAGCGGGAGATTGAATCAAAGGCCTTGAAGAAGTCAACAAAGATAACAGCCAGATGCCTGTCTTTCTTTTTTGATAACTCTTCAATTATCCTTCTAAGTGCCAAAATGGGTTCCATGGTCCCACGACCTTTACGGAATCCATTCTGATTTCCACGAAGCAGTCTCTCAATGGGATCCCTGATGCGATTTAATAGAATTCTATTGTATAGCTTTGCAGCAATCGAGATCAATGAGATTCCCCGAAAAGAACCATAGAGTGTTAGGTTGACCTTCTTGGGAACTGGCACCAACTTATTTGTTTTCATTTCTTGTGGGACTCTTGTTGTTCGGTACATGTCTACTATGATGGGATAGATGAGCTTTAAACACTCAGGTATTTTAAAGACTTCAGGGGGAACACCATCTACTCCACTGGCACGATTGGTCTTAATGCTCTTTGCAGCAGCCTTCACTTCTGCAAAGGATTTATCGCCAATGGGAATATCTAGGAGTACAGACTCAGACACTTTTACTTCTATAAAGTTATCAGGTAATACCCTGTCATTATTGAGGAGGTTTTCAAAGTGGGCCTTCCAACCATTATTGAGGCGATCGGCTGGTGATTCAGCCTTAACCTTGGTGGTTGGTTGGCTTTTCCTCCCAGTAAGCAAGTTGATCGATTTCCATGCCTGGGATGATTGCCTGCTGTCGTCAGCATCATTGATGGCATCAACCTGTTGGTTTATTAGCTCCTGTAGATTAACAGAATACTGCCTGTTCAGGGACCTAGATGCAGCCTTAACTGCATTCTTGGCTGCTGTAGTCTGTTTGAGTCGGGACTCTATCTGCGCCTTATATAGGTCATTTCGGCACTTCTGGATTTTGTTGTCAGTCCATCCAGGGGGCCCTTTTCCTGTTTCGAGGGTATACAGGAACTGTTTCTGCAGCTGCTAACTTAACTGCTTCTGTGAAGGCAGTATAGTCCTCACAGTGATCTGCGGCCTCAGAGGCAAGAACCTCATACCTGTTGCTCAGCTGTAGTGTGAAGCTGGATCTCACACTTGGCTGTTGCAACAGAGAGGACCAGTCATGCCGCGGCAAGGCAGATTTCGTTGTTCTGCTAGCACGCAGACTAAGTCTTACCTTGGCCACAATAAGGCGGTGATCACTGGAGAAGCGGATTACGTGTGTTAGTAATATAACCGTTACACTTATTACCTATTTTTCAGTTGGTATGTGTAGAGTTGTGGGACTGGAACGGTTTTTAACCATCGTCATTTACCGTGCTATTATATTCTGATTGTGCTATTATTATATTCTGACATTACGAACAACTGCTACTAAAACTCAGTTATTCAAACCGCCTTCGGCCTTAGAACTCAGACATTGCCAGCCTTTCAGCAGCCTACGGACGCGGCGACACGTATAGCCCGAAAGCGAACACATCCGGTTGGGATTCCCTCGCCAACTCGTGAATCCCTTCACAATACAACTCAGTAGAGCAATTTTAAAATTTAAACAGTTTTTCACATGAATATACTCAAAGACCCATGACATTGTAGATGAGATTAGAAGAGATTGATTTGTCTCGAAACTCATAAACTGATAGGTTTTTCAACCCGATATCCAGAAGAAAATTATCTGTGACGTGCACTGCACTTCCGTCTATATATCATGATAGTGAGCATAGTTTAGCAAGATCTGCACACACTATTATTTCAATGTAAGCAATGTGTAATTATTTCAATGTGTGGCGAACCTCGAATGTAAGCGAGCAGTATACGGGTAGGCCTACCCAGTTTGAGAAATGATATTCAGAATGAGATTCTTCTCAGAAATATATTTAATTAGTGTACAGGCTAATTGTACGAATTACTTAATTAGTGTAATTAGTGTATAGTGTACAATAATTGTAAAACCCTTCTGTCATTTTTAAAAAAGGAATTATTATTGATGAATTAAATGTATAATTACACATTTTGAAATCTATATTAGTTTTTGTTGTTTTATTGTTTTTTTATATTAATTACGGGTATATTGATACTGACTGAATGAGTCTGTAGTATTATATACTCAAGTCATCCACATGTGCCATTTTCACACCAAATACAATATTTACCAGTTGTTTCGGATTAGGTGGATGGGCGTTGTTTGTGTTAGGAGGTTGGGCATTGTTTGGGTTTAGAGGTCGGGCGTTGTTTGGGATAAGATTGTTTTGGTTAGGAGGTTGGGTGTTTTGGATTAGTTATTTACAATTATTATTTAACCATCCACCTAATAATGTCATTAAACAGATTCTTCACCAACTACGTGGCTCGCCCAACACCTGAAACATTGGAACTAAATTTGCTTCCATTTGAACTAAATTCGTTTCCATTGGAACTAAGTTCGCATCCATTGGAACTAAATTCGCATCCATTGGAACTAAATTCGCATCCATTGGAACCAAATTCGCATGCATTGCAACTAAAATCCACACCAATGTTTAGTTTGAGTTTGTTTGAGCTGGGTGCGGGATTTGTGATGGGATCCAACAGAGTTGGCAGTTTGGACCCCGACTGGTGTGTGTGTGTTATACGCGTCGCCGCGTCTGTAGGCTGCTGAAAGGCTGTGGTGTCTGAATATAATATAATAGGCCGGAGGCCGTTGGAATAACTCAGTTTTAGTCTTAGTTGTTATAATCACAGAACATAATAATAGCACAGTCAGAATATGATAGCACGGTAATGACGACGGTTAAAAACCGTTCCAGTCTCACAACTCTACAGATTACCAACTGAATCATAATCCACAAGTGCAACGGTTATATATTACTAACACATATTAATCACAGCTACTGTATTGAGTGGCCTGGCCAGTAGATGCGTTCCAATCACCTGCCATCCTTTTCACCACGCCATCACCATCACCACGCCACCTTTTCCCCTCCCATCATTGGCTAAACCGATTAATTACCATCACGCCACTCCCTGTTGCCACTCTCCCCACGTGCTAGCCCTGCTAGCCCCTTTGTCCCCTGAGATGGTTTATGACCTCTCAACTTTCTTTGTGGCTGGCGATGTGTATCGCCTAAATTGGTTGTTAGTTGACATTATTATTGGTAATGTCACCTTCCCAAGTATAATTGGTAAAATGCCACTTCGCCCATTTTCTGCTGGGTAGTGCAGGGAATTGAATCCGCTTACACTCCCCCCATGTTATCTTCCCAGTGAGAAGATAGCATCAACCTTAAGTGCGCTTCAATTCCGCTGGAATCCAATCTAATTATGGATGTGGATCTCACTCGTCACGCAATTTTATCTCTCGGACTTTGTTGTCCCTTTTTCTCTCACTAGTCTCTTAGGACTCATCCTCCTCTCCGCTCGCTCCCCACACTCGGACCTCGCACCCTTTACTTTTCTCCATTAACTCTAGCACCTTCTCCCCATGCTCCCCTGATACTCAACCCATTTTATCCCCACTCACTTCTGTCGGGCCTAACATTCTCGTTTATGCCGTCGCACTCAAGAAGTGTTCCGTCTAATGTCTTGTCTTCCTGTTCTAGTCAATTGGTCCCCAGTCCCAGTAGCTAGTTGGAAAAAAGTACTTGACTATAGTACGTATATTATATATTATATATATTCGTCTACACGACGTGTCTTAACCCCCCCTTCGGAAGTGATATAAATCGTCTCTCCCCGTCTCGCCCCCCACTTGAGTGAATCCGCAAGTCCATCTGGTTTTGTCATAACCTTGTAGACTACCTGCATGTCCAGAAGATTCGGGGTGCCCGGTCCAATAATCCTCTCCACTTCACCACGTATCGCCGATCCAATCTCAATCATAGTCTTTGAACTTACCATCTTCTGCATCGCATCTGGTAGGCGGTTCAACTTTGGCCCAGTCTTCTTACCATAGGTCGCTAGATCAAACAGAAAAATATCTCCGTTCACCGCCACTAAATGCAGCAATATAGTTCTACTCGACCCTCCTGACCCCTTTCTTGTCCCACCATCATCCTCTACTGTCTCCACGTCACCCGGGACCATATATCCCCCCTTCTCCACGGAATACGATAAACTCCTTCATAGTTTCTGGGCCATCACGATTCTCCTCTCTCACCAGACTGGTGGTGCCTTAGAAAGGCTCAGTAGGGCAAGAGATAAATAAGTATGGTCTTAATTAGTTTAAATCAGTGATGGCCTACCTCCTATATGCGTTCTGCCAGTGTTTCGTATGAGTATTCCCCTCTATGTGCCAATTTACCCCTGATTCTTCAGTGCTGTGTTCACTCCCCAACCTCAACTGACGTGCTATTACTCTAGCTGCTACTCAATTACTATGTAAGTAATTCATCACTACTTGCCTACAGAGAAGACTAGCTACAATTTTCTTACCCTTGTACTAGCTTCCTACCAGACAACTTTCTGGCTCTGTAGCAGTCCTCTAACTCTGCACCATGGGCTATGCGCTACAGAAGTCTAGTTCGTGCGGCCTACACGATCTATTCTACTATGCCTACATACCCCCTACAACTCCTCACGTGGCGCCATCAGTGCCCACAATAGTACGTATTACGTGTTATTGGTCCCATTGACCCGGGCTTGTGCTGGTATTTATTACGTACGTTGGCACATTGTGCCCAACAGATGTACGCAATGTATACCCCTCCTAATCTTCACTATGGTACCGTGTACCCTTCTATTACTGTATGCATGCATATCCCCCTCAACTTCTTATGTGGTGCCCTCAGTGCCCACTATAGTACATATTACGTATTTACGGTACTATGTACCCTTCTACTATGGTATGCATACACATACCCTCCCTCAACTCCTCACATGGTGCCCTCAGTGCCCACAAATTTACGGTACTATGTACCCCTCTACTACGGTATTGTACATACCTCCCGTCAACTCCTCACGTGGCGCCCTCAGTGCCCACAAATGTATGGCACTATGTACCCCTCTACTATAGTATGCGTACATACCTCCCGTTCAACTCCTCAGGTGGCGCCCTCAGTGCCCACAATAGTGGGTATGTAAATTAGGTACGTTGGTACATTTTGTACCCATCCAACGTACGTAATTGTACATGTATTATGTACATTGGTACGTCCATACCCATCAAATGTACATAATGTCTACCTACAGCGTACCTTAGTACTTTTTTACTACTGCTTATTTTATTTTATTTATTTATTTTTTTTTTGTTTAGTGTGTGGGAAGGGCGTCTCGCCCTCATTCCCACCCCCCTCAGTCCGATATATTGGATGACTCTAGTTTAGGGCGATCCCACCAATAGGCAACACTTCCCTACCGCCCTCTTGTAGGTCTTCCTATCTTTGGCCCCTATCTTCCCTCTGATCCTCACTTCCACGGATCTAATTCTTCCGTCTTCGTCGGGGTAGGTCTCCACTACCCTAGCCAACCTCCAGTGATTGTTGATAATCGTATCATCTGTGACGATTATCAAGTCACCTTTTCTTAGCTCCCTCTGGTTATTCCTCCATTTACTCCTCTTGTGCAGTGTTGGAAGGTACTCATGGATCCACCTTGTCCAATACTCTGCACTTATCGCCTTAGCCACCTTCCAGTTTTGACACGAATGCATATCGTCTGGATCGATGTTTCGCATGTCAATCGTCACTGGTCTCTCCATCAGCAGGTGTGCTGGTGTTAGGACGTCCAGGGATTCTGGATCGTCTCACTCGGGATACAGCAGCCGGCTGTTGATATTTCCCTCGCATTTCGCCAGGACTGTCCTTAGTACGTCCTCAGTGACCATATGGTTATTCATCAGCTTGGTCATGAGTTGGTTGGAGCTTCCCACAAGTCGCTCTACACATCCCAGCATTTGTGGTGCGTATGGAGTTCTCCTCTTCCACCTGATTAGGTGTGTCCTCATCTCTGCCTTGACTTCTTCGCCCTCCAGAATGTCAAGGGCCTCACTAACTCATTCTCCGCGCCCACGAAAGTATAGTACCTATACTGTTCCTCCTCTCCGGGTCATGAACCTCTCTAGCGCATTAATAAATGCCGACGCCGTGGCGTCCTGAGCCAGTTCTATCCCCACCGCCTTCGTATTATTGCAGATGAAGATAATGCCGTAGCGTTTCTCCGTATGCCGCATCGCCTTTATTTTAATCGGCCCAAACATGTCCACACCACAGTGTGTGAACGGTGGGTCGTGATGCCTCATCCTGTTGGTCGGCAATGGCGCCATCTCCTGTACGGCCCTCTCCTTCTTCGTCCGTCGGCACATCTGGCATTGCCCCACTACCTCCTTCACCATCTTCCTGAGCTGGATAACCCAGAATATCTTTCGAATCTCTATTAGGGTCTGGTTGGTACCCCAGTGTAGTATGGACTTATGGGTGTCCCATATGATCTGGTAGACTATTGGTGATTTGTTGTGGATTATTATCGGCTTTGTTGGGATTATGGGGCTGATGTTGTTTACCACCCAGGAGTTCATGACTTAGGATCCCATCCTTAGCTAATTGTGGTGACAGCGCATTGAGCTCGCTGTCTTGATGAAGGCGTTATTGTTTGCTGAAGCGGTTTACCTCGTCTCCGTATCCCTTCCTTTGCTCGTATCGTATCACGGCTTTGGCCACTCCTTCCAGATCGATGGTGAGTCTCGTTTTGGTATCCTTTCTAGCTCCCCTAAGGAATTCTCCGTAGGCACTCAGATATGCTACTAGCTTCTTCGTCTTATACCAGCTGGAGCTGTAAATGAGCAACCTATCCGTTGGGATATTGCACGACTCTATCGGCTTTGATCGTGGGGGTGCCTCCTTAACCTCCCTCACTAGTTGACTAAATATTTCCTCCCCCTCTGATTCCTCTGATTCCTCCTCCACTGTCACTTCCTCTGTACTTGGGTCTACCTTCCTCATCGGTGGCCAGCTCGACCTATCGTTAAGGAAGTGTGGGCCATGCTGCCACAACTCCTGCTTCCTCGAGAAAGTGCGGCGCACAACGCCCCTCGATAGCAGATCCACTGGATTGTCGTCAGTTGGGCCGTAGTGCCACTTCTCCAAGTGTGACGTTGCTCTTATCTCATCCACTCTATTCGCCACAGATATGGGCTAATGCATCTTCTCATTATGCAACCATCCCAACACTACCATGGAATCTGTCCAGTATTGCGTCTCTACTATACTTGGTATCGTTTCCACCAAGTATGCTGTCGCTCTCACTCCTAATCTCGCAGCCGTTAGCTCGAGTTTCAGCACTGATGCTGAATCTGATGGCGTTGACCTCGTTTTACTAAAGGCAAGCCTGGGCTTATGAGTCCCCTTCCACTGCACCAAATAAAGTGCCGCACCATATGCTTCCAGGGATGCATCGGAGAACATGTATAGTTCTAAATTGGTCATGTCCCCATCCGGGAAGTATACACCTGGCATAATATAAGTCCCCATGATGGATTATTTCACTATAAGGTAGCATTTGTAGTTTAACGTAAAAACTTTCTAAAATCTGACGCATTTTGATTAAATTATAGTAATGTAATATGCCTATTCATATTGGTACACATAAAATCTGTAGGTAATCTAATGGCGCAGTGGTCAGATGGTTAAGGCATTGGTTACATTACAGATAGGTTACGAGTTCGAATCCCAGTCGGGAAATTTGCATTTTTGGGCAATTTATTTTAATTTGATCTAATTTGGTAAACCAATGAGGTGCGTACAACATATGAAACGATGAGTTGGGCCAATCATAGGGCATGGAACATCTTATTGATCCAATGTGAGGCCATGGAATGCTCTGGAAGGTTCTAGCGGATTCTATGTCCCAGATTTACTATATAAGGGCCGGTTTGCCTTCGGTTATCACTAGTTACTTTCTAGTTATCACTTACTTTGTTCACGCTTTTAGACCTTTAGCAGTTTAACCTGCCAAATTTGGATGTCTTCTAGATAATAAATCGACTTTAGCCTATGACGAGTATTTGATACACTACATTAGCCGAAGCCAGTCTATGCGCGACCATTCACCCGCTGGATATACCCGGGAGACTGGATTCGGAAGCCTAACCTTATTGCGGTGTAGGCCTACTGTATTATTCGACTGATTGTAATATATAATCTCTGACAAATATTATTCACTTTCGGGAAATATTAACAGTTCCTTTAGGACGTGGCGCTCTAAATATGTAAACAGAGTTATGACTTAAACTAGACACAACGGGATGGCTATGGATTCACGTATATGGCGCATTCTTTAGGAGATGCTTTGTTATCAGTCACAATCATACACAATACTGCACAATGCTGCACACCGATCTGCCGACCTTCACTAATTTTAGTCACATATAAAGAGAACAATGACCGATACATGTAGTGCCTATGAAATAGCATTAGATTCACTTCAAAACCACTTTAATGTAAGTCGCAATCATTATATGTAACCGGTCTCTCTTACCTTCAGTATATCAAGAAGATTGCGGGTTTTGTAATTATTTATCGGTATTCCAAATATAATAATATTCCATCAACTGATATAATGAATAACCGACAGTAAATAGCAGTACAAATGTTAAGGTATGAATGGTTATGTGGTTTGGTATGGTATGAATTGGTTTGTAAGTAAGATAACAGATATACGTTCTATAATTAAGCCTACTAATGTTGGGCTAAAGACTGAAAACACAGAGATTCCAAATCCGGTCTTCTGGGCTCAGGACAAAATGCACATACTGACTCAATTCATGAGTTTCTGTATACAACCTCCAACACAGAGTCAAAAAACGCTCTGATTGGTCGACCGAACAAAGAAACGACAGAGAATAAAGGAAAAGCTCCACGTGTACAGATCAGCTGTTAGCCGTCGTCATAGTAACTACACTGTGTCAAGAGGATTTTGGCTATTGCGACATAAGATCGCTAGTTATGTCCGCTAAAGTACACAGTTAGTTATGTCCGCTAAAGTACACATATAGAAGAAATGGCTTTTATGTCCACTAAAACACCGGTACAGTAAGGAAACGGCTTTTTATGTCTGTTAAAACACCTACAGAGTACTTTGCGGGGAAAATAACTAGTTAGATCCGCAAAAGCCTTTACACCGCTCCCAGAAAATGGGATTTAATTCTATAAAATATAAAAAATCACAGTTTCTAAAATATAAAAATACTCTAAACAGTTAGTTTTTCTTGCGCAGACGGCGTTTACGCAGTTTTTTGGAGGCTAGCAAGAGTCCTTTTCTCTTTGGGGTGAGCCACTTTACTAGGAGGGCCATAACTCCTGGGTAAAGGGTGCAATACAATTGCATCTGAAGGTTTAGGGTTACGGTCGATGTCTCGTCCATTTCGATATGCTTCTCCTCGAGCTGATTTTCCTCCGCTTATCGTTGGATGCGTTCGTCCAAAACTCTTGCAGAGAATAGGGTCGTCCAAGTTCGATATCTTCTTAGAGATTCTGAATTTCCTGATCGAACTGAGATAAAGTTAACTCGTTTACCGCTTGGACTTGCTACTGTAATTTATGTTTCTCTAAACAATTGTAGGTTCATTTTCCGATCTTTTGACGAATAGTGTCCAACGCGTTTCGTATAACTCTTTCCTCCGCCGCGGTGACAGGTTGTATCGGGTTAAACAGGGACGATGACACAGTTGAATGGCGATATTAGATGTCTGCGTCCCAATCCGACTAGGTAAGATGGGCGAATATTTAGGGAGCCCACAACCGGAGTGCCACCGACTAACTGTTCGAGTAACACTAGATCTTTGGACAGTGAGGACAGTTCGGGAGGATCCGTGATACTATTAGGATCAAGAGTCTGAGGTCTAACTAGGGAATGAGGAGGTCTGACCGAGTATTCCGGAACTCGGATCATAGGTTTATTTAAGGATCGTTTGAGTCGAGCGAGCGTCGGTGATACATCGAACAAGTTTCGCTCGAAACTCCCGTAAATATAGCGAGTAAAACCGTGTTTAAAGCAACGTCTCCGCGGATGTTTATGTCTTTCCGTTTGTTGGTTGGGTCTTGGGCATTCATCGCAATAATACCAAAGACGCACGTCTTATAGGGGAAACGCGGGTGATATTTATTCGGTTTTACAATATTCCTCCATCTGTTCGAAGCTATCTGGGATGACAGGTAGCGGTCGATCGGCGGTAAGATACATCATAGTGAAATAGAGTCGTTTGAGTTCTATCATAGGATCATGATGTATACCTTGAGGATATCGAGTTTCTGGATTTTGTTGATTGGCAATATTGAGATATGTTTCTCTCAGGAATTCCAGATAATCGTTGAAGTCGCTGCGTTTATCCGGCTCTTCAATGTCTTCTCCTTCGAGTCTGTTTCGAATAGAATTCTCGTGTTCCATTCTCGGTTTATCGTTCCGCCTCCGCTGGGTAGGATATTTAAATAAAACCATTTCCCTTTCGGTGTCTACATCGTCCGTATCGTGTAAATCGATAGGATGGCCAGTAGTTAAGAAGTCCATATACGTACCATTACGATGCGCATAGCGAGCGGTGAATTTTCTATAGTCCAATTCACGCGTAAGTTGCTCCTGGGACATTGGCGGTTCGATATAACGATCATCGTCCTCCGTAGTAGTTGGACCAGCGTCGCCGCGTATCAAGCTATCAACAAACGCTTGTAAAGGTAGAGTATATCGCTCCCTGATACCAAGATCATCTTCTATCAACTCAGTCATATCTGCTATATGAGTTTATCAATATTATAATGAGTTTATATTTGGGCTAGCGGGCGTCGCTGCCTACCCCTCTCGGCCCCCGGACAGCGCAAGATCCTCAGCGCTGGTGTACTTTCGCCGATGTGCCTATCGCCAACGTCGTAGCTGCACAACGACCACAACAACCAGCGCGAGTCACTCCACCGTCCGTCCCAAAGGCTTAGATTTACTTCAGGTTCTTACTGGAGAGTTAGGGTTACTTTCACAATTGCGACTCGCTACTGCAAACACACTTTAGTAGTAACATTCACCTATAAACGCACAAATTCCACACAACTGTCACAAATCGCTCACATTCGGGCCATTTGTCCGTTAGTCAGTGCCTTCCAGAATGCCACGTTATTATTGGGTATCCTGGGATACTAGCAGTGTGCTATTTATTCCTTATGCTATTCAATGGGCAAGCTTTATTGTTCTTTTAACTCACTTCTAATTCTAGCGTGGTTGTTGCCATGGTGACATTATGGAAAGCTAGCGGTAGAATTAGGGTAATTCCCAAGCATACAGATCTGGGATGCTATTTAATAGTAATTCTTTAATTGTCAATATTCCTCTTTATACATGATTTTATGAATTTTATCGGCTATTGACTATATTGGAGATTCTCGCACACTAATACACTTAATAGAGTGAATCTCCGCTCCCATGATCTATTAATTAATGGAATTTTGGGAATGTTATGAATTGTATAAAGATGACAATTTATCAAATTCATTAAAACATGAATTTAAATTTATTCCCGTAAATTTTATTATTTAATATGAAATAGACACAATTTTATTCCAGAACATGTCTGGGGACTAGGATCCTTGATTCTAGGAAATTGGTCCTTTTAAGAATATCGGTAAGTGCTACGATATCTTAATAGACTAGAATTTTAAAGGATCTAAAATTTGACAGATTTTGTAAATATTAATAATTAATATTTAAGGATGGGCACCAGTTTATTCCAGAACATGTCTGGGGACGTTAACCACTGATTCTAGAATTTTGTCTTTCAAGTATATCGGTGGGTGCCGCGATATCTTAATCGACTAGAATTACAGATGGTCAAAGGGTTTAACAGATTTATTTTTGCGTTGTACGCTACTGTTAAAGGGACATCACGCTACTATATGTACTATTTGAGATACGGTATGAGAGCAATATCGCACGAAGCAATGTCAGTGAGAAGAGGCAAGTCGTTTCCAAGGTCTACCCAGAGCTTGGTTTAGCCGAGACACGAGGATCTGAATTTTGCATTCCTAATACTCTACTTACCAATAATACTTGAATATAGTAGGAGCTTTATTGTACTTTAATAAGTACGGACATTTCATCTTACTGTAGTTACGTATTTGTAATGTAATACGGACAGTAAGGAAAGAGAAAAAGAATTATTTCTCGCCGTCGCACTAAATATATAATATATAAGTAATTAAGTAATAAACACTAATATATATTGCACTAATCTACTAAATAATCGCTAAAATAACATTCTACTAAATAAAATTAAAGAAAACGATTATAATAAAATTACATAATAATACATACATAAATATAAAATAATAAAAACAAATATAAAATAATATAGTCACACACCCACTCCAGACGCTGTTACGTTGGGGAGTCCCTAGATGTTTGTTGGATTAGGGAGGTGGTCGTGGGAAGAGTATCTTGCCTTCCATAGTTTCCGGACAGTTCTCGGTCTCGTTCCAGTAAATATAAACGACCAACTGGGCGATTGAGCTGCTGTGTCTCGAAGACAATTCCAGGTTTCCTCTTCGTCCTGGAATAGTGACGATAGAAACATCGCTTCAAATACACGACGGCCCTACAAAGCCGATTCCAGGATCTATAGTGGTCCATCGCTCCCGGCAGGAGAGGTGAGAGTCCCGGCGAGACGTCTGGTGTTCCAGATCTCCAGTCTCTCTCTCTGATCTCCACAACAGATCGGTTCGCGGTGGGGGAGTTTAGATCCACAGCATCGTCTCTGGCAATGTGTAGTACAGACAGATCTATCACGGGTTTAAATAACCTTGATTTACTCGTCTGGGTTTTAGGTTTGACTTTCTCCGCTCCCTTGGCTTGTCTAATCTCAGCCGTGGTAAGATGGGGAGGCCATTCATCTTCTTTACTTAGGAAGTCGGGTCCACCTAACCAGTCTGGAGTATCTGTCAGTTCTTGAGGAGTTGCTCCTCTGGAAGCGATGTCGGCTAGATTAATCGTCTCGGGGCAATGTCTCCATTGATCTACATTGGAGTTAATATCGTCATTATCTGAGGAGTATAGTGTTCCCTCAGTTGGGTCGTCTACTTCACTGCTCTCCGCTTCCCATTCACTTACTTGGTATACCCGTTCTTTTGGTAACCTTTCTATGAGAGTTCTACGGGAAGGGCCAGTAAGGTACCAACCTACTCTAGTTCTTCCCGCATAGGCTTGTAGTGGTTGCGGTTGAGCAGGCCGTTTCTCCAATGTCTCAAGCGCCTCATGCGCATTTTGGCCGATGAGTATTTGCACTCCAGGGTAGTCTGTGTTGAATCTAGGTATATTAAGCTGCTGGGTGGAATCGTCCTCATCCCAGTTATAAGGTTCTACTTGGCTGGTAGCGAAGTTCTTTATCGCCACCATTTTTACTGACCTTATGCTGTGTTCTCCTAGTTCATCCTGGGGGGTGGACAACGCACCTACATAATAATCCGTTATTACTGTAGATTTCCAAACCTGCATAATTCCTGACATGTTTAACTTAGTTCGGAACTTGGGTTGTCCAGCAAAGATGTCTTCGGCTAGTTCTTTGTCGATGAATGTTCCTGTGCTACCGGAGTCAAGGAGGGCGTTCACTATATAACTCCTTTTAGGTCCGTGGACCCTCAACTGTACTACAGGAAATTCTCGGATTCCTACATTGGAAGTTGGTGCTTTCCAAGATGGTTGTCGGTCAGAAGTAGTTAGGGGGAGCTCGCTGTCGGTGTCCTCTTCATACGTAAGTGCTCGATACACTGCGGTATTTATCAGGTAACAGGATTCGTTTTCATCGGAGAATTCGTCCGTATAGAATCCTTCCATCTCAGAACTTTGGTCAGTGTCGTTCACATCACTGAATTGGACATGTAGTTCGGACTCACTTACCTGACTCGGGCTGTTTCGATCGAATTCAGTGTGCAACAAGATATGATGTTTTGCGCCGCACTTTGCACACCTTGCGTCGGAGTAACAGGTTCGCCGTTGGTGTCCTCGTCTGAGGCAATTATAACACAACCGCTTATCCCACATGACTTCACGTCTGTCCTTTAGTGATTTCCTCAGGAATTCATCACACGCACTTAAACGGTGGGGCCTGTCGCACAGCACACATTTTGGTTTGATGTTACTTACCTTACTTTGAGTAACGTTGTGCACACTCGTTCTTTCTTCGGGCTTTCTTACATGAATTCTCTTAGGAGACGTAGGAGGAGTTTTTCTTACCTGTTCTCTCCTGTCATTGGTTCGAGACTTGAATTTACTTACGTCCTTAGGCGCTTTGTTGTCATAGTAAGATCTTTCAGTGTCTTTCCCGCTGTCTTCCTCTTGAGAAGCCTGGCTTTCGCCGTCGTCTGTATAACACACTGGTATTACCTTTCTCCTAGAAACGGGTTTCTCACTTACCTTGTTTTCCGGTGTCTTCTCTCTGGACTGCTTTAGGAGCTGTAATTTCACTTCTCCATCTAAGAATGACATGAGATCAGCCATGGTAGGGTCTCGTCGTTGCTGTTCCATCATATATAACACTTTCTTATCCCAGCGTGTACCTACTCCACCCTTCGGTAAAGTAGAGGCCACAGCTCCAATAACCATAGAACTCTGATATTCATGAGACCTACCTAGCCAATCTAATTGTCTACAGATCTCTTGAATCTCATCGGAAAACTCTATTATCCCGCTGCTAATGATCTTTCGGGGCGCTACCAATTTTGCATACAAATACCTAGCTATGTTATTCCTATTACCATACCTGATGTTTAGGGTATCCCAAACTTGTCTTAATCCATCGGGATGTCCAATAAACTTTAACGCCATTAACTTGGGAGATCCTTCCAAGCACTCGATGAGGAATCTAAGTTTCTCTCCGTTAGATAGCACAGAGTTCTGTATGTTATCTTTGTAATATTCATTAAAAGGTAACCATTTCATCTCATCTCCATTGAACTTGACGATCTCTCCCACCTTTACCGCTTGACGGGCTTCGGTTCTAGCCATTTGACGCGTAAAACTTTCTTGGGCCATCGTGTTATTTAATATCGAGTTATCGGTATATAAATTTCTCGGATTATTATCAAGTCTATATGGAATATCATTGTCAACAGGTTTATAATTACCCTTAATAGGGTTTACTATAGGAGTTTCCACTTCGCTAGCAGTATAGATGCGTGTAGGCTCCACACCTTGCGCATGAAATACTTCAGACCTAACAGGTTGACACATTGTTACCGGGGGTGGTGGTATACCCCTTTGTGTATTTACTAATTTATCGCGTTCTAACGCGATACTTTGCTGCACTTCTTGCAACTCTAACCTACTTTCCCTTACTGTGCCCTTGAACTGCTTAACAGTCTCCTGCATCTGCCCGAGCAGGAGATCCATCCCCCGCCGTCTCTCATCCACCCACTCGACCGCCGAAGCGGGAGTCGCCAACGTAGTAGCGGGTGGACGGGGGACAACGGGCGACAAATCATTGATATTTCGCTCGGAGTCCAGAACAGGAACTGTCTCATGGGCTGTTCTGCTGGGCACAGGTAGTTTAGTGCTATGCAAAGGGAATTTAGAGGTAGGTTCTGGGAGTACAGGAGTCTCTATCACCGAAGGGGTGGCTTCGAGAACAGGCCTAATTATTTCAGGCTCATCTACTATAGTAGGGAGTCTTTCTATGTTAATTATTTGGTCTGTGGGTTCTGTACTACCTAAGTTTGTGTTAGTTAGTTGCCTTCTAACAGCTGGGGGCAAATCAGGCAATTTCTGACGGTGGGACATTCTTCTACGTCTGCTTAGACGAGATCTATTTCCTCCGCCTTCAGGATCGGTGGTATCGCCTTCCTCAGATGATGTATATCCCTTTCTTTTGGGAGTTGATCGACTCATCATCTGCATTTGACTAGCTGTTAACTGTTTATTTATGCAGTCTTGATTCTCCTGAATGTTTTCCAATTCTAGTTGGGTGGTTTCTTCAGACGCTCTCCGTTCTGCTTCTGCCACTGCCTCTGCCGCTGCCACTGCCGCCTTTCTTTCCGCTTCGGCTGCTGCCGCTTTTCTTTCCGCTTCTGCCGCTGCCGCTGCCACTTTTCTTTCCGCTTCTGCTGCTGCCACTGCTGCTGCCACTTTTCTTTCCGCTTCTGCTGCTGCCACTGCTGCTGCCACTGCCACTGTCTTTCTGTCTTCTATACGTTTTTTCTTTACTTGTTCTTCTTGGACCCTAGTGATGCGGAGGCGTTCATCAAATTTAGCTTGGTTCGCAGCACTCATATCCGCATCGATTGCGTCCAACACAAGCTTGGCTCCTTCACTATTAGGGCTAAGTCCATCTAGCCTTCTCCTCAACTCTTCATCACCTACAAAGCGTTGATAGTCTGACAGATAGATGTCAATAGCATACCTCTTATGCGGTTTCTCTGCTGTCGCTTCGCTTTCCACTTGGGAAAAGGTAGCGTCTGTTGATTCTCCATGAGTTGAGCGCTCAGCCAGCTGAGATTTCCACTGGGCAGTTCCTTGAACTTTGAGACTCACTCGCTGACGGCCAAGTCTTTACGGCAACTTGCAACGACGTGTCTTGTCTTCTTTTCGAAGCCTCCTCAAAGGCTGATAAGATTAGTCTGATTCTTAGAATTCTTTCTCTAACTTGATAAAGCAGCTCTCCCTGCTCTTGAGGTCCTTGGGGTTGTCTAAACAGCTGTTCCTCTAATCGCTCCATAGAGCTGAAGAATCCCTGTACGTATCCTGCTGCGGACCTCTTCCACACAGCTGGATCGCTGGTTTCCTTTGTCACTCCCATCCTGTGTATGTCTTCCCAGGCAGCCTCCGATAAGTCAAACGGGAGTCCGGGTCCGGGGAAGTTCCATTGCGACTCGACAATAGACTTCAGTTCTTCCCTTGTGTATCCCGCATAACTATCCTTGGTCGATCGCTTACTTCTCGCCCAATCAATCTGGTGTTCCTCCACCGCAATCAATACTCTAGTGAGTACGGCTGCAGGAAGGATGAGAAGGGGATCCGAATAAACCGCATCTGCCATCTTTGCTCCACACTCGGGTGTCAGCTCTACAGTATCCGCACTACTGGAGCTGTCGGGCCGCTGAGAAATAAGTTCTCGGCTCGCGGGTTGTTGCTGTTCCGCTGCTTCTTGGTCCCGCTTGACCTGAGCTTGAGTGCCTATGATAGACCTACGGTGTTGGACTAGCCTAGGGTCTGATATTACTACCAGAGGGATGATCTTTCTTACAGTAGGAGGTGAATTGAACTTCGGTCTCACACGTTCCACACTCCTGTCTGGGTCACAGATGGTTGTATCTAGGAGACTGTCTGACAGGTTTTGCTTTGTGTCAGACATGTTTGTTTGTACAGTTGAATGCCTACTGCTATATTACAGTTTAAGCAAGTCTAGTAATTCAGTATCACTGTTAGCCTAGTAATTAATTACCGATACTGCTACTCAGTGTAGCGTAATATATATATAATATATTAGAATACCGGTATGGTTATAGTATATATATATAAGTATTATCACAGACTAGATTTGTCACAGAATACCGGTATGTAATTTCAGCACAAGTATATATAAATATATAATAGGCCTATCGTGAATACCGGTATACAGCTTATACTTATAGTATATATAAGTATAATTATGAACTAGAATTAATTACAGAATACCGGTATAATTTCAGCCTAAATTTATAAATATATAGTAGGCCTATCGTGAATACCGGTATACAATTATTTTAGAATAATTGAATTTCTGAATTTTAGGGGTTACTTGGTTACTTTAACTTACTTTATTACCGTTATTTAAGCAGTAGTCCAACTGATATTGAGACCTAATTGTTGTATGACAGGCCTACTATTTTATAAATCGGTTTGAGTTGATTTATAATATATATACCCGTTTTAATGGGTTTTGTCAATATTTGAAATAAATGTTATTATTTCTGGGAAAGAGTCACTACACAGAAGCTGTACGCTCTCAGTGAAGTGCTACTTGTTGGACACTAAAACAAATAATTCTAATTTACCTAAGTTACTTAATACTACAAATTACATACAATTCGGGGTGAGATTACAATCTCTAAATAAACACAAAATTACACGTACGAATTTTTAGGGTAATTTTACAAGAAGTCTACAAACCAGCCTAACAAAGGGTTAGATTATCTGGTTATTACAACGGACAGAGTACTACGGTATTTGAAAATAATAAAGCAGTAGTAAATATACTGCGTTGTCCAGATAAGAAAAATACCACCGTCTGACGACTTATAGCCGTATCGCTATAAGTACTACGTTATGTATCACGGAGTGTTCCTACCTAGAAGTTAATTACCGCGGTCTACCAGAACCAACGTGCCTATTAACCACTTTACAACACAAATATACTGCCTACACTAATTACCTTCGGAAAGCACTGTACACTAAACCCTAAATTAGGTACAAGTACTTATACAACAAATAATCAGTAGTTAAAATACTTGAACGGCTAAAAGAACCACGGTATCTGCTGGAGTGACCGGGGCACAAAATCACCAGTCTTTACCTACGCCAAGCAGCCCTGATGTAGTACCGGGGTTAATTTAACTATAACGGTATGTATAACAAGCACAATTACTGTAGGAATAAACTTGGGGATATGAATGTTGCGAATAATCGCATAAACTCTGAATAATAAATATTACGCTACGTGTACAGACTACTCAAACAAAATGCAGACCAAATGCTGACAGACTACTATCAAGCCTAAACAAACTACGGTATATGCAGACTCCGAAATGGTTAGTTAGTATGCGTTCTAACCGAGTAGTACGACTTATTCTTTCGAGGGGGTTTACCTCACAGCACTGGAAGCCCCTATGTTCCCAACTGGCACTTTATCGGACATACACTCTACACACACCGAAATCTCTTCAGACCTAACAACAGCCAGACAAAATCCAGCCTACAAATTATCTAAATAAGAAATATTACGCTACCAGTACAGACTACACAAACAAAGTACAAACCAAACGCTGGCAGACTACTATCAAGCCTAAATAAACTACAGTATATGCAGACTCCGAAATGGTTAGTTAGTATGCGTTCTAACCGAGTAGTACGACTTATTCTTTCGAGGGGGTTTACCTCACAGCACTGGAAGCCCCTACTTTCCTAACTAGTACTTTTTCGGACATACGCTCTACACACACTACAGTCCCTTCAGACTTAACAACAGTCAGACAACAGTCCAGCCTACAAATTATCTGTACAATCTGGGCAGGCTTACACGTCTTCTGCTCAATATTAACCTACAAGTAAATAAAACTGACAGAAATAAGTAAAATTTCAATAAAAAAACAGGGCTGCAGTCCCTGATTAATTATTAAGGCCTACCGGTATATAATTATCAAAATCGAATAATACTGCTGTACCTGTACTGCTGTAGGTACCGGTCCGGGTGGTTAGGTAGTCAGGCCTACTAGGTACCGGTTGACCGGTACTTCAGCTTTATTGCCTACCGCAATACAGAAGCTATATCTGTTATTGTTCGCGCTTTTAGACCTTTAGCAGTTTAACCTGCCAAATTTGGATGTCTTCTAGATAATAAATCGACTTTAGCCTATGACGAGTATTTGATACACTACATTAGCCGAAGCCAGTCTATGCGCGACCATTCACCCGCTGGATATACCCGGGAGACTGGATTCAGAAGCCTAACCTTATTGCGGTGTAGGCCTACTGTATTATTCGACTGATCGTAATATATAATCTCTGACAAATATTATTCACTTTCAGGAAATATTAACAGTTCCTTTAGGACGTGGCGCTCTAAATATGTAAACAGAATTATGACTTAAACTAGACACAACGGGATGGCTATGGATTCACATATATGGCGCATTCTTTAGGAGATGCTTTGTTATCAGTCACAATCATACCATACACACTACTGCACAATGCTGCACACCGATCTGCCGACCTTCACTAATTTTAGTCACATATAAAGAGAACAATGACCGATACATGTAGTGCCTATGAAATAGCATTAGATTCACTTCAAAACCACTTTAATGTAAGTCGCAATCGTTATATGTAACCGGTCTCTCTTACCTTCAGTATATCAAGAAGATTGAGGGTTTTGTAATTATTTATCGGTATTCCAAATATAATAATATTCCATCAACTGATATAATGAATAACCGACAGTAAATAGCAGTACAAATGTTAAGGTATGAATGGTTATGTGGTTTGGTATGGTATGAATTGGTTTGTAAGTAAGATAACAGATATACGTTCTATAATTAAGCCTACTAATGTTGGGCTAAAGACTGAAAACACAGAGATTCCAAAGCCGGTCTTCTGGGCTCAGGACAAAATGCACATACTGACTCAATTCATGAGTTACTGTATACAACCTCCAACACAGAGTCAAAAAACGCTCTGATTGGTCGACCGAACAAAGAAACGACAGAGAACAAAGGAAAAGCTCCACGTGTACAGATCAGCTGTTAGCCGTCGTCATAGTAACTACACTGTGTCAAGAGGATTTTGGCTATTGCGACATACGATCGCTAGTTATGTCCGCTAAAGTACACAGTTAGTTATGTCCGCTAAAGTACACATATAGAAGAAATGGCTTTTATGTCCACTAAAACACCGGTACAGTAAGGAAATGGCTTTTTATGTCCGTTAAAACACCTACAGAGTACTTTGCGGGGAAAATAACTAGTTAGATCCGCAAAAGCCTTTACATACTTCACTTACTCTTGTTATCCTAGAACTTGTTTCTAGTTACCATTTCTCTTGCTTAGAACTTTATTTGTTATAACTCTTTAGATCTGTTTGATAAATCTTTGTAAAACTGTAAATATACTGTAAACTTCTGAACATTACTTTTACTTTTACTTAAATTACTTTTAGGCAGAATTTATCTGTAATTTACTATTCATAGTTTGTAAATTTAGGATCGTTATTGGAATTGTTAATTATCGCTCAATCGCGATGTTAATTGGGACAGACCAGTTTAACTTACATCAGGTATGGGAGACACGCCCATCTGTTATTACAGCGGGCAACCCCTACGCATGTAGAACTCCCATAGGTTGGTATACTAGAGCACCAGTGCGTTCACTAGAGGTAAGTGACCAGGAGGACGACGTTTTGAGTACGTGTAGTTTATTGACTACTACGATAGATAATTCTCCTTCACACTCCTATGGTCCAATTGTACAGACTGCACTACGACAGACTTGCGTCGCAAATGCAGACGTAACTGATACTGACGTAACTGATCTGGACACGACCACACGGACCTCTGACTTACAACTACTTGCAGTAAACCAGGTTGTATTGACTACTGAAGACCAAAGTGTTGTTGCTGGGGAACGAGGGTTTTGGAAGGCTTGCGAGCCTACCGAAAAATCCGAAGGTCATTGACCCCACCCACCAGGCTTCGACACCGGTGGTTGATCTAGGAAGGCTTGCAAGCCTACCGACAGATCAGAAGGTTGTCAAACCGCCACAAGACGATTCGACGCTGACTAGTGACACCAGAAGGCTTGTGAGCCTACCAGACACATTGACACTAGCCACCACAGCGGACGAAGACGTGGACGAGGACCATGGCGCAGTGCAAGCAGCGCTTGACCAACTGCTGACTGAACGGACCATTCAATGGTTAGAACAGGACTCAGCAGAACCCGGTAGTTACGAGACCGCTATGTCAGAACAGGAAAAACGGTCATTAAATATTATGAGGGATACCATTCGCCAGACCGCGAATGGCCACTACAAGGTTGGCATGTTGTAGCGCAATGGACAACCTAATCTCGTTAACAACTACCCGCTTGCTTTGAGGCGACTCAAATCAATAAGGCAGCGATTGTTGCTTGATGAAATGGCCCATATGCAATACAATGCGCAACTTCAGACGTATCTCCAAAACGGATACGCCATTAGGATGTTAAATCCCGAGGTAACCACAGATCAGACATATTACCTGCCACATCATTTTGTTCGACACCCGGACAAACCTGGAAATGTGCGTGTAGTCAACGACTGCGCTGCGCTTTACCAAGGGATGTCTATGAACAGCGAACTGATGGACGGGCCGAATATGAATAATTACCTCATGGGAGTCCTAATGCGTTTTAGACAACGCAAAGTGGCTTTCACCTGTGACGTAGAGGCCATGTTTCACCAGGTTAAGGCTTTGGAGCGGGACAGGGACAGCTTGAGGTTTCTTTGGTATCTGGACGGATATTTAGAACTTCCGCCAGAAACTTACCAAATGCAGGTAAGAGTTTTCGGAGCCAGGGACAGCCCCAACTGCACCATGTACGCCTTAAAGCAAACAGCACTAGACAGACAAGACCAATTTTACCCAGAAGTAGCTCGGACAGTGGAACGAGATTTCTACGTGGATGACGGCCTCAAGAGTTGTGACACTCTGGAGCGCGCTACAACCGTAGCACACCAACTCCAGGATTGTCTCGCTGAGGGCGGATTCCGCCTTAAGAAGTTCGCTTCCAATGAACCCGAACTAGTGAACTCATTCGACCCGACTGATCGCAGTGGAGGAGATTTAGACTTAGACCTAGAACCTCTACCTACGACCAAAGTATTATGACTTAGTTGGGACCCTAACACCGACAAATTTAGGGTACGTGTAAGGTCCAATGACCAGACTAGACCTCTCACTAAGAGGACTTGCTTATCGACCATGAGTCGATTGTATGACCCATTGTGTTTCATTAGTCCAGTGATCCTACATGCTAGGATCATACTCCGCAGCATTTGGCAATCCGGACTGGAATGGGACGATCCCATCCCAGAAAAGTTAGCTGAGCAATGGAGGGACTGGGAAGCCTAACTGACGTTCCTACAAGACTATACCATACCAAGGGTATACTTTCCTTTGCAGACCACCTTTCCTGCCGATTTAGAGCTTCACAGCTTTAGTGACGCTAGCAAGGATGGATTGGGGGTTACCTTATACCTTAGACGACAAGTGACATCGGACAGCTACGATGTGTCTCTCGTTACTTCTAGGGCTAGAACAATGCCGTTGAAGTATATGACTGTACCTCGTGGAGAGCTGCAAGCCGGGACGATATCCACCGATATTGTCAGTCTAGTTCAACGCGAGCTGGAGGCTAACTTGAAGGTCACATATTGGACGGATGCGACGTTGGTACTTTGGTACATAAACAACGAAGCATTTGAGTTCAAGACTTTCGTAGCCAACAGACGGGCTGAAATATTGGACCGGTCGCTCAAACAAGATTGGCGTCACTGTCCAGGGAAGCTGAACCCAGCTGACATCGCATCACGGGGGATGCTACCAATCAACTTTTGTAAACCACCGTTGTGGCCACCGTTATTCGATACAACCAATACCATACCGGAGGGTGCCGAGATAAAAATTGACACAGTTGTCAAATCTAAAGCGAAAGCCAACGCCAAGGTCAAGAGGAAACAAGGATGGACGAAATCTGACGACCTGGACGCTAGACCTGACATTACGCCAGACGTCTCACCAGAATCTCGACCAGATGCTCATATGAATCTTTCACCGGATGTTCCGCGGGAGATTTCACCAGACGTTTCGCCGGATTGTTCACCAGATGACTCGCCAGATTATTCACCAGAAGCGACACCAGATTATTCTCCGGATTGTTCGCCAGATTGTTTTATGGAACTCTCGACGGATTGTCTACCGGACGTTTCACCAGACTTTCCACCAGACATCTCGACAGACTGTCCACCAGACTTTAGACCAGACTTTCTGACAGAAGCTATGCCAGACTTTCTTTGGGACCGACGACAGGACATTTCGCCGGAATTTCCGCGCTATGTCTCACTAGACGTCTCACCAGACTGTTCACCGGATGCCTCACCAGACTGTCTACTAGACTTTCCATTAGATAAACAATTGGAAAGAAACGATGTGTACTGTAAGGACGCAATGAATTCATTGGAGCGGACTAGTACACACCCATTAGGTATTAACAACTTACCGAATTTGACTTCTTTGGACAACGAAGGTGTGGCCACAGCGATCACACTCCGCTCAAAGAAAATACTTGACTTACCACCTACAGGTAAACGTGTGACTAAGGTTAGGAAGCTTACAAGCTCACAGGAACACACTAGGACTGTAGAGTTGAAACCGTTACTGCCAGTCAATTCTCTAGGTGCGGACGGTAGAGGTAAGACCATGGAGATTGACATACTTGAGGACTCAGACAAACCTATTGTACAAAGGGAGACACCTACTGGAAGGCCCGCGGGCCTACCAAGTCCAAACAAGTATCCACATTACGACTATACCTCACCTGATGACGTCACTAACACTTACGTTGACAGGATAGTAAACCTAACTAGATCATGGACTGACGCATGCTGCAAGTTAGCATGGCTCAAACGTTTGAGACAATATGCCAGAGGCAAACGCGACTTTCCTACAAGACTTACCTTAGAGGAAGTTGGTCATTGTGAAGTTGATATTATTCGACATTATCAATTGCAATATTTCGCACGAGAGTTCACAGCGATCAATCAGGGTAAACAGATCAAGTCTTCACCGATTTTGAGTTGGAGTCCGATTATTTACAGGGGCTTACTTTGTCACAAGTCCAGACTCCAGAACATTGACTTTGCACTTGACTTTAGATATCCTATCATCATACTGCAACACCATGAATTACAGCGCGCTATGATACTGGACGCACATGTACGACTCAAACACGTGGGTAGACATCACTGCCTATCACACTTACGATCGAGGTTTGTACTGATTAGGCCTAGCAAGGCACTGAGTTCGGTAACACGGAACTGTATAATTTGTAAGAAGGTGCACGCGAGGATAGGACACCAAGAAATGAGTGAACTACCACTAACAAGATTACAGGCTTTTAGACCCCCTTTCACTGAGACAGGGATAGACTGTTTTGGACCCATAATCGCGAAACGCGGAAGGGTACAGGTAAAACATTGGGGATTAATCTTCACTTGCATGGCCAGCAGAGCTGTCCATATTGAGCGTGTGACAGACTTGACCACCAACGCCTTTATCCTAGCCTTACGGTGATTTATCGCTAGACGTGGATTGGTCAAATCCATTTATTGCGACCAAGGGACTAACTTTGTGGGTGCACGGAATGAAATAACCAGAGCTTTAAGGAAGTTGGACCAAGACCAGATTTCCGAGGAACTACGTCCTCACCGTATTGTTTGGAACTTTAACACTCCTGACAGTCCGTGGAGAGGCGGCGTTTGGGAAAGGCTGATTGGCTCAATCAAGACGGCTATGGCAAAAGTAATACCGACGCAACACATATTAACAGACGACCAACTGACGACGTTGTTAATAGAAATCGAGTTAGCGGTTTTGAACACTAGACCGATTGCTTTGATCCCAGACAATAACGATGCACAGTTTGCCTTGACACCAGCGCACCTGCTTATGCAGGCACCGACGACATTGTTGCCCACTTCGGTACCTGTCGATAGCGACGGATACGGCAACAAAGCTTGGAAAATCACTCAGCTGATAGCCAACAAATTCTGGGAAATATGGCAGAAGCATTATTTGCCCTCTATTTCGACCAGAACCTCTTGGTATCTTAATACCCGATGTTTGAGACGCAGTGACCATGTTTTATTGGCTGAAGCCAATCTGAAAAGACGGTTTTGGCTGACTGGAGTCATTTTGACCACACACCCTACATCTGGTGTAGTAAGGACAGTTACTGTACGGACTATCGACGGACGTACCGTAGATAGGCCTGTACAACGTCTCGTGCTCCTTGAGGAGACTAGAAACGAGACAGGAGATTACAAATCTCCACCCAACCTTAGTAAATAGAGATGTGGAACCCTTGATGGCCACCACATAGACTTACCGTATTTTAGTAATTTAGTATTTTGTATTACTGTATGTGCATTTGTAATCCTCTTCACTGTAGATAGAGACAGCGGTGGAATTCCATTGTCTTTATATGTGAACATGGAGGGTAGTACCCTTATGTATCACATAGGAGCGGGATGGTGTGTACAGTAGGAATGGAATTCTACTTGGAACCCACAAGTGAGACAATTTTTCAAAAATTATTAGACAAATCCATTTAGTTGGATTTAAATTTAAGAAAAATGATTCTCCAGTGAATGCGAATTCTAGAATACAACTAGATAAAAATTAAAATTGGGGAGGACAAGAGCGGATGGAAGGCTTGCGAGCCTACCGATAAATTTTTTTTGGAAAAGAAAATCGGCCTTGTTCTATGTAGTCGTGTCTACTATTATTTAGACCAAATTAATTCTCGACTGCACTACTTTCTTTGGGAATGTAGTTTGGGAAATTAAAAGGTGAGTATTTTAGACTCGCGGCTAGTTTACCCGGAATTCGTTTTTTATCGGCACATTTTTTTGGATTAGGAGCCAGTGCGAAATCACGCGAACCCGAAGTCATTAGGCAAATGGGTAGGAGTTTTAGAGCAAAGTTGAGCCAAAAGCCGACAAACTCTAAGTCTCCTCACATCTAACCTTTATTTTGTGCTTCATCTAGTAGAAACGTAACGATATGTAACCATATATACGCGTATATAATGGCGGAGAAGATTTATAAGGAGTTACGTCAGGGGTTTACGCAGGAACAGGAGCACCAGGCGCTGTTTAATCATTATGGAGCTAAAAACTTTAGCGTGTTTGGAGTGGAGAGTATGGCTAGGAGTACAGCCAAGCTTGCTAAATCCAAGGCGGACCCGAATGTTACGCGACAGAGATTGGACGCTTATAACAAAAGAGCGGAGGAATTATGCGCGGAGTTTAATGCGTTGTATCCCTACGATGCGTTATGCGACGCCAGTGACATTTGCGAGGATCCAGACACGGAGATACGCCGATTATATCATATGCTGCAATATTTGACGGCGAACGAACCCTTGCCTGCAGCCAGGGACGAATTTGAAGGAATGCATCTTTATAGACGCGCTCGAGGAGCCAAAGGGACAAAGGACGCGTTCTCCATATATAAACTGTTTTACAAATGTGGAGCATGTATGCGCGAGCAAGACAACGCGATTCCTATGCGATTAAACTCGGAGAACCCCGAGCCAATATTAGCACAATGCTCATACCACCAAAGTCTGCGTTACCAAGAAGGCGGATACCCTTTGACGAATCCGTACCATTCGTTCAAGATGAGTGGACCGAATGCGGGTGAGATCGTTATTTACGAACCCAAATTAGTCGAACCAGACGTCTACAATATGGTAGTGGATGAGTCTAACAAGTCGACACAAGAGAAACGGGAAGCTTTGAGCCTCTACAGGGCGTACAAGGTGTACGAGAAAGGTGAGATCGAGGAGTTCGGCGGAAGGCTCGCGAGCCTACCATTTTACTGGATATCCCACGATCAAACCGAACCTAAGGAGATGACACCCGAGCTCGTCGATAGTATCACCTTTGCTCAGCGTTTGTTGCAGAGACTACAGATACCTCATGTCGAGATGACGCGAGAACCTCAGCCCCATCCTACTAAAGCAATAGTACCAGTTGCGAGACCAACCAGCTTTCCTATTAGTATACCGACCCGAGAGGAGACAACTTATGAGATACCCTATCGTAGAACACCCGGAGATCATTTCGAACCTGGATTTCCTCCCATCGGTTACCTTTGGTTATGTGTTAGAGTCAGCCGAGTTGCGTAGAACGATAGTACAGAAAATCGTACGCAACGTGCCTCCACATATTACGGACTTTAAGGAAGTGGATCGCGCGGGGCCAGATATCGCACCTTGCATCTTGCGAGGATATCTGACAAAAACGATTCGATTATGGATTGGAGTCGGCACGTTTGAGACCGACACCGATATTGCGACCAATTGGACCAGAAAACCTATTAGTTTCGATGATGAAAAGTCAATAGGGAGAATTTGGAACCCTACCGACGATTTACTCGACGATTGGGACGCAACTAGCCGATCTCTAAAGGAGAATGGTTATATGTTTTACGATAATGAAGGAGGAAGTCATCAGCAAAGCCTCACTTCAAAGACCATGCAGATTCGAGCACCAGATGGCGTGTTACATGTCTTCAGCCGACAGAGGAGCGACAGAAAGATGCCTATGCCGGAAGGAATGACGCAAAGACACGCGATGATAAAACAGATAGTTAAATCCATGGACCTGGCTTGTAGCATCGAAGCTAGGATGTTGCCAAAGGCCGTACGAGACGTTGTACTTGATAAAAGTATCGTCAAGATCGGATCCGGTGTACGGGATGACCTTATTAGCGATTTCGCAGGAATGCCCACGGAGGAGGATTGATTGCTTACACCATACGTGGATACTAGACCATTGTTGCTTTGGGCTATTGAGCAAGGATATTTCAGGATTACCTGGAACAGGTTATATCTCATACCAAATGTTTAGTTGGGATTATAAGGAGAGCAAGAGGAGCAAATACACGGATGTATACGGTGAGGGAGATACCCCTGGCGTAAATGAGTTCGAGTCACAGTTGAAGTGGCGAGGTTGCGTGTACTGGGCGATTACCTCACATCCACGAATAATTTGCGATCTATTTGGCGTGGGAGATCTTTCACCCCATTTCCTTGAGGCTCCCTGTCCATTTCTCCCACTGTTTCCTTATCTCCACTGGGACCTCCGCGTCCCAGTCATCTTTTATCTTGTAGACCTTCTTCAATATTTGTTTCCCCGTGACTAACAATGGGGACGCTAGGCCTAGCGGATCGTAAATCTTCGATATGTATGACACATAGCTTCGTTTAGTATGGATCCCGGCACCCTCCTGATTTAGTTGATATTCCAACTCATCTGTCTCCCGGTTCCATACGATCCCTAGTGACTTCTCCTGCGATTCTATTCTCTTGTCCGCCATAATCTGCTCCTTTATTGTTATAGGTTTATCTATCTTTACCTCCGGTTGTTTATCTTCTATGGCTTCCATAAATTCTCTAGAGTTGGACTGGAATTTTGTAAGGTTAAATCCTGATCCCTTCAGGAAGTCGCGAAGTTTGCGCCCTGTATCAAGTATCTCTTTAACCGAGTTTCCAGAACCCATCCCATCATCCACATAGAACCCGCGTCAAATCATATCAATTGCCTCCTCACTGTACTCCCCCTCTTTGCCCTCCACCGTGTCTCTTATGGCTGAAGTCATGGTAAATGGGGACGACTTGGCCCCCATATACTACCATCTTGTACATCGGTATCTCCAACGGTCCTTCGTCGCTGTTGTACCACAGGAAGCGATGACTATCGCTATCCTCCTCCGTCACTCGCACTTGGTTAAACATGCCCTCAATATCGCACGTGAAGGCATGTTTTCCACTTCTAAACCTTAATAGGACCTCTATCCCCGACTTATAGATATTGGGGCCTTCCAGTAGGTAGTCATTTAGACTCTTGCCATTTGCCTTGGCAGATGCATCGACCACCATTCTTAACTTGTCCTTCTAAAGGATCCAGAGCCACATGAAGTGGCAAATAGTAGGTCCTACTCGGAATTTGGTTCATCCACCGGTAGTTCCAGGGCCCATCCTCGATCCACATACTTCTTGATGGTTTTGTGGATGTACTCGTTCTTTTCAGGGCTCCGTCCAAGTGTTTGCTTTAATTTTCGAAGCCTCGCCAAGACCATCCTTTTTTTGTCTGGTAGGGGCACCTTCGGCTGCTTCCATACCATCCCTATGGTATATTGTCCCCCCTGGCATTTCATCGAGTTCCTGACGCTCTCCTGCGCCTGCTTGTCCTCCACTGAGGTTCCCACCCCGGCCTCCTTCAGCCCCTCGAAATCCTGCCGTAGCAGCCTCTTGAGTTGCTCATCTGCTCCCTCGTCCTCCATTTCCCTCATTGTTCCAGCGAACATGCACCCTGAGGATTCGGACACGCTGAACGGGACTCTTGTCAATTGGGCCAGCATGGCGTGAGAATGGCCACTGGATCTCGCTCCCTATCCTCGCCAAAGACGGTCTGTAGTCTCTCGTGGGCCGTCAGACAGTCCATGCCGATCCAGAAAGAACAAAATTTTGACAGTTAACTTTGAAAGTTCTCAGCAAGTCTCTGATCAGATGAGCATAAGCTCAAAGGATGGTATGCTTGAGCAAGTGGACGATTTCTGTTACCTGGGATCATGGATCCGGAAGTCAGGTGAGGACCTTCGAATACGTAAGGGAAAGGCATGGGCAGCCTTGAATGCTTTCCAGGATTTGGAAGTCACCGAGAATTAATCGGAAACTTAAGGTCCAATTATTTAGAGCAGCAGTAGTTCCAGTACTCCTCTATGGGAGTCCACGCTGGGCTCTAACTGCTGAGGACACCAAATCTCTGGATGGCACATTCACGAGAATGCTACGCCGGGTTCATTGTGTCAAGTACAATGCACACATCTCCAACCAGACACTATATAACATTGGAGGTGTCTCATTGGTTCCCCCAAGCTTGACACTAGAACAAAATCGCCTCCGCTTTGCAGGACATTGCTTTCGCCGTGAGGACCAGCCAGTGCATAATCTTGTACTTTGGCAGCCTCATGGAGTGAAAAAGCATGGTGGACAGCCCATGACTTTCTTGAGATGCATCTTAAAGGACACTGGCCTTGAAGATGCGGATGATCTAGCAAATGTCATTGGTGATTGCGAGTTGTGTTGGCGCAATTTTGTCGACAAGCCGGCACAGCATTCTTAAAAATGCAGCTGCAATGGAGCATGCCGATACTAGTAGTAGTAGTAGTATCCTCGCCAAAGACGGTCTGTAGTCTCTCGTGGGCCGTCAGACAGTCCATGCCGACTATGAGTTTCGGGACGTCCATTTCGGGCATGGAGAAGTCAATATTGTCCAGGTACCGGTATTGCTCGTTTTTGATCTTTGTAGGTTGCCTGGCGTTAATGTTGATTGACTCTATTATCTGAATGGGTTTGATGGTAGCCCCATAGTTGCACACTGGTGTTATCGCTGCTATTTTGCATCATCCCGTCCTCATTTTCATGACCTCATCCTTGCTGGAAATTGTGGTTACCGCCATCTTACTTGACCTTGTCTATAACCCTATCTTTTCGGCCACCCAACTTTCCGCTAGCGTGAACGCTGCTCCGCTATTGAGCAGCATTAGCGTTGTAACCGATAGCTCGTTCACCCTTATTATCCTCACTGGTACTACTCCGAGTAATACTGTTCCCCTCCTCTTTGCTCCCATGGTGCTTGTCACCATCGCCTGGCCTCCAGTCCCATCAGTCTCGGCATATTTTATCGGCGGTTCCTGGCACTCATCCTTCCTGTGTCCTCCTACCATGCATCGATGACATAGTCCATTCTTACCAGTGTAGGCTATCCAATCTTGTTTAAGTAACGCCTGCCAATGCTTGCAGTCCATGGTCTTATGGGTCCCGTTTCTATGCAATTGACATTTGTAATCGGGATTGTAGCATTCCTCATATAGCACTTCACGTATTGCACTTAGATTCATATCTAGCGGTTTAGTGTTTTGGTTACTTGGACTCGGCCTACTGGGGGTATTGGGTTTGTATTTGTTCATGTTGTTACTTGGTATCTGTCCCTACCACGGTGTGGCTCTACTCCCTGTGGACGTGAAGTCCCCTGTGTGGCTGCATACGGTAGCGACTGCCTCACCTTCGGAAGTGCATTCGCCGCACTATTTTCGGGTTTAGGTTGGCTGTATTCCGTTTTTGTTGCCTTGCCTAGACTGTCCTCACTATAGAGTGGATCTGTTATTAGCTCCGCCTTTGTAGTTCAGGAAGTTCGACATCTCCTCCAACCCTGGCTCTGCACCTTTCCTTTCTCGAGTGGAGAAAGCGATCTTTCTCCATTTGTTCCTCAGCCAGATCGGTAGTGCCTGTGCTATCGTGGTGATGTTGTTCGATGCATTAAGTTCGTAATGTGCATCTAGAGTCTTTAACGCTATTAGCGCTTTCTCTACATTGTTAGCGAAATTATTGATGCTAACGGGGTTATCTGCGAGTCCGCCTGAAGTTATTCCCCTTAAGGTTTGTCAGATAATCTTCGCAGGATGGCCAAATTCCATGTCAAGGGCTCTCCATGCGGTCGTGAATCCTCCTTCAATACCTTGGTGGCTTGTCGATGAGTGTTACCGTTCCCATCGCTTGTACTTCCAGCGTGCTCGACGGTAGGGATGCAGGCTCCATGCAGGTGCGTATTGCGGATACTGTAATGGGGGAATGTCACCCTGTCCCCCCCCCCCCCCCCACCGATGTTATATTTGGTACTGGGGTTGATGTCATTATATTGGGGCCCATACACCTATCTGCAATACCCCCCCCCCCTCCCCTGAGTATATATTGTATCCCTGCATATTATAGTCATACTGGAGTGCAGGTATCGGTATAGGCCTATCAGGTTCCTGCCTACTAACCAGTATGTATGCCGCGACCTCCGGGTGCAATCCCGGCATTCGCGCTACCCTATCGCCAAACTATCTCTCCCAGCATGGCCTATAGTATGCGCAGTAAGGCCTACAGTATATTCTGTAGTCTGCCTGTGTCCCTCCGGATTGACGTTTAATCTTCTCGAATATTCCGAGAACTCCTTCCCGCAACTACCATATCCTCAATCTGCAGCTACGTTCCGATGGGAAGTTTCCCTCCGATCCCCTCCTCCGTTTTCCTCCTCGTATCGGTACACTCTGTACCCCTCTCCTGGTGTATGGTATATTTCGCCAGGTTGTGTTCCTTCGGGGCGACGGCAATCTCCCGGAGTACAACCCTACCGGCTCTCTCTCTCTAGTTCGACTATCGACGGTTCACTGTCCATCCTCTCTCGATGTCTCTGATTGCCCGTAGCAACACAACCTCGTTCCACCTCACTTCTTCTGGTTTCAGCATTATGTCCTCCTTCATGAGGTCTCGTATCGACCTCCCGGATGAACTCTACTGTCCTTCTTCCATCTTCCGAGTTGTCTCGACATTTTCTCGTTTGGCTGCTTACGGCACCAACGTCCCTCCCTCTGCCCAGTTGTACGGCCGCGCAGATATTCGTTGCCCTCCTATTATCCTCTGTCGCTGGGTGCCACGGTTCACTTAACTCACCACGCGCATTATCTGCCGACACTCATGGGGCTTCTGCTGCCCTCCCCCCCCTTTCCTTCATCATCGGGAGCCCCGGTTCACTTGAATCACTGAGCGCATTTCCCGTCGACATCTGTGGGGCTGGGCGAATTACCTGCTTCCCCAACGTTTGTATTAATTATATCGCCACTAGCCTCACCCTGTATATATATTACGTTATTATTTAGATTATTTTGATCAATTTCACCAGGATTATTTATTATAGTATTATTTGCTGTGGCTGGGTTGTTATTTAAATTACTTTGGATATTTAGCGCACCAATATTTACATTATTATTTAAGTTATTTTCTTCACCTTTATTATTTGTTATATTATTGTTTAAATTATTTGCCGTACCAGAATTATTATCATTATTATCAACCAAAATATTATTTCCTGCAAAAAATGTTTCGTTCGTTAGTATTAGGGTTATCTACTACGGTACTATTAATAATAACGTTTTCATTAAACGTATTGTCATTACCCACCATTCGTCCATCCGGTCACACCAGTTCTGGGTCTGTCATCCGGTACCTGTAAGTGGGGTATTAACAAAGGTTTCCATCACCCCTGGTTCCTCTTAAATACTTCCCAAACCAGCCTCGCTCTCTGATAAACCCTTTTTGCTAGTTCTAATTGGCATTTTTGCTTCGTCTGATATTGCATTCCCTCACATTCTCTATTGCATTGCAATCCCCTCTCCTGTCTTCTTCCTCATACCAGTACACTCAAGTACCCCTCTCCCAGTGTGTGGTATATTTCACCAGGTTGTGTTTCTCTGGGGCGACGGCAATCTCCCGGAGTACGACCCCACCAGCTCTCTATCTCCATCTCGACTATCGACTGTCCACTGTCCGTCCTTCCTCTCTGGTTGCCCATAGCAACACTTCCTCTTCCCTTCTCGCTTCTTTTGACTCCAGCGTAATGTCCTCCCTCGTGAGATCTCATTTCGATCTCAAGTATGAACTCCACTGTTCTTATTCCGTTTTCCGAGTGGGCTCGACGTTTCCTCATTTGGCCGCTTACGGCACCAACGTCCCGGCCTCTGCCCGGTTGGATGGCCCCGCAGATATTCGCAGTCCTTCTACTATCCTCTGTCATCGGGTGCCACGGTTCATTTAACTCACCACGCGCATTATCTGCCGACGCTCGTTGGGCATTCTCTGCCCCCCCCCCTCTCATCCGCCATTGGGTGCCACGGTTCATTTAAATCACTGTGCGCATTATCTGCCGACGCTCGTGGGGCATTCTCTGCCCCCCCCCCCCCCATTCGTCATTGATTGGTTGTGGTGGGGCACCCGTACCCCCCCCCCCCCCACCCGTCACCTTTTATTTCGCCCCCATGTTCCCCTCCAGTCGATGCATTACTTCTACCCTCACTGGGTTTATTCACCCTCGCTCCTCCCTGCGCTACTGCGTAGCCTTGTAGGTTCTCACTAGGCATATTGCCTGTTTCCCCTACATTTATATAAATTGCACCGCTAATAGTCTCGCCCTGTTGATTTCTTACATTATTAATTATATTATTTTGATTAATTCCGCCGGGGTTATTTATTATATTGTAAACCGGATTATTGTTTAAATTATTTAAATAATTTTGATCAGCAATATTTATATTATTTAAATGACTTTGTTCACTGTTATTTACATTATTACTTAAATTACTTTGTGCACAATTGTTGGAATAATTACCGGGCAAAATATTATCTCCTGCAAGAAAAGTTTCATTAGTATTAGGGTTATCTATTACAGTACTATTAACATTAACTTCATTAAACGTATTGTTATTACCACCCCATCCGGTCATACCAGTCTTGGGTCTGTCGTGCGGTACCTGTAAGTGGCATATTAACAAAGGTTTCTATCACATTTGGTTCATCATAAATACTACCCGAACCAGCCTCACACTCCGATAAACACATTTTTGCCAGTTCTAATTGGCGCTTCTGTTTCACCTGGTATTGCGTTAACCCCCTCAACCGGGTATGCATATCATCCCGCATACGTTTACTGGTCAGCTAACTCTGCCTCCCTCGCCTCCCACTCTCTACGCTCGTTCCCTTCTCTCTCAATCCTCTCAGCTCTTCTCGATTCTCGCTCCTTGCCCTCGTTTTCTTCTCTCGCCTCTCGCTCCTTGCGCTCATTTTCCCCTCTCACCTGTCGCTCCTCGCACTCATTCATTTCTCTCTCCTCCCGCTCTCTATAGTTTCTCACCACCCTCTCGCCCCTCTCTTTACACTCTCTCGCTAGTTCCCTTTCCCTTTCTAGTAAAGCAGTCTCTCTAGTTCCTTTTGATCCAGCGCGACTATGTCTAGTTGACACGCCAGATCTATCTCTAACACCATTCTTGCTTTCGCGGAGGATGTAGCCAACTTTTCGGTTGCGACAAACTCCCGTTGCCTGTTCGTCCTACTAATTTTCCCATGCTTACTAGCATTCCTACTAACCAATGACACCGCATCTTTGGCGTTAACCTCGGGTTCGGTGTCGTGTGGGTCCACCCATCCCACTAACTTAATCCCCCTCGCATCTACTAGATAAGGCCCTATGTACACCACACCAGCTGCCACCACCTCGGATCACCACAATTCTAACAGTTCTGTGGCAACCCCCCTTGCCCTCTCACTTCCTAGTTCCCCCTGCCCAATTCGGACTCGGTAGCGAAAATGTTTGTTGCACTCACCTAGCCTCCGGTACAACTTGGGCTGGTCTACCTTTCCTCCCTCTCAAGCGTCCTTCAACAACTTCCTGGTAGCGTTGTACCCTCTTCATAGGCGATCGCTCATCCCGACGTCTTCCTCCTGGACTTGACCTTCCCTCCTCATCCGGCGCCGTACCGTCAGCCCCACCGTTGCCGTTCTGGTGGGCCGTTCGCCGCCCTCGGCCACTGGTTGGCCGGCGACTTCGGTACCTCATTCTCCACTGTGATCTCGCATCGACTCGCTCCCCCCTCCTCCTCGTACTCGACCGATCTCCTCCTCAACAACCGGAGCATCCCTCATTGGCGAATCCAGTGTGGCCTCGTCGCTGCTTTCCAAATCGTCTGATCTCTGTCGCTCGGGGTTCGCGGCGGGCTCGTTTCTCCCTCTGGACCTTGGGGCATCTTGTGTTCGCTCATCTTCTCGTTGGCGCTGGCTGTGGTCACAGTTTATTTAAATGGCTGTTGACTTGTTGGCAGTTTTTAACTGTGACGGGATCCAACGGAGTTGGCAGTTTGGACCCTGACCGGTGTGTTTGTGTTATACGCGTCGCTGCGTCCGTAGGCTGCTGAAAGGCTGTGGTGTCTGAATATAATATAATAGGCCGGAGGCCGTTGGAATAACTCAGTTTTAGTCTTAGTTGTTATAATCACAGAACATAATAATAGCACAGTCAGAATATAATAGCACGGTAATGACGACAGTTAAAAACTGTTCCGGTCTCACAACTCTACAGATTACCAACTGTATCATAATCCACAATATATATTATAACACAATATAATACAAAATATTACTAACACATATTAATCACAGCTACTGTATTGAGTGGCATGGCCAGTAGATGCGTTCCAATAACCAGTTTCCACTCCCATCATTGGCTAATCCGATTAATTACCATCACGCCACTACCTGTTGCCACTATCCCCATGTGCTAGCCCTGCTAGCCCCTTTGTCCCTCTGAGATGGTTTATGACCTCTCAACTTTCTTTGTGGCTGGCGATGTGTATCGCCTAAATTGGTTATTAGGTGATATTGACATTATTATTGGTAATGTCAACTTCCCAAGTATAATTGGTAAAATGCCACTTCGCCCAGTTTCCGCTGGGTAGTGCAGGGAATTGAATCCGCTTATATGATTTCTCAACTCTTACCCCAGTCTTACTTTACCTACCGAAATTCTCCGTTGACTATCATTAGTAAAAGGTTTGAGAACGGATACCCAGTTTGAGAAATAATATTCAGAATAAGATTCTTCACAGAAATATATTTAATTAGTGTACAGGTATACTTTAACCCTATTAGTACCGGGCTATAAAATGTACAAATACCGGGGGGGTCATATTGACCCCCCCCCCCCCCCCCCCCCCCTCTAAAATCTACAAATATTTACGAAAACGTCTGATTTTTTGTTTGTACTTAGGTATCACTTGCCTGGATCCGACCGAAAAAAAAATTTCGAAAAAATGTACTGGGGTGGTTATATTGCAGCACCAAAATTACAAGTAGTGCACAATTTTCACCAAATTTGAAAGTTACAGTTTCGGCTAATTATTTTTCAATACAGGTTTTCTGGGGTGCAAAATACATTGGAAAATATTAAAAAATGATATGATTACTATAAATGGCTGTTTAGTCCTATCTGCGTAGGAAAAAAATGAAAAAAACAAGTAACCAGCACTTTTCAGTTAGAACACAAAATTTTTAATTCGCTTATACGATGCTATAAATTCACATTTTCAGGTTTTCAAGGGCGCAGATTCTAATGGAATACATTTCTAATATGCCAGATCATTGCTACTTGTATTTTTCGGCGTAATTTGGCAAATTATTTCGTACCCATCACCAAAAAGTACAAGTTTGCGATGTCCAGTGCTGTTTTTATTGATTCCATCGGATTCAGGACCCACATAAACCCGTATAATGCAAGAAACAAGGTGATACTATCTACTTATCAATTTGCATATTTTCCAAAATTTGGTGCTGACACAACAATTTTCACCCACCGGCGAAAAATACAAGTTTGAGATCTCTTATGAAATTTTTACTGATTCCATTGAATTCAGAACCATCACAAACCCGTATAACGCAAGAAACAAGGTGACACAATCAATTGATATATTTGATGGTTTTCAAAATTTGCTGCTAGCATCACATTTTGCACCCACATCCGAAAAATACAAGTTTGAGATGTCTAATTCGATAATTATATTTTCCGTTGAATTCAGAACAGCCATAAACCTCTAAAACGCAAGAAATAAATTGTCACAAGCAATTTTATCTATTGAATGGATTTTCAAAATTTCGTGCTAGCACCAAAATTTGCACACAGCACCTGAAAATACAAGTTTGATACGCTTTGTGCAACTCGTATATATTTCATCGAATCCAGAAACCCAAAAAACCCCAATTGCGTAAAAAACAAGTTTCAAACGATCAATTTACAAAATTGACTTATTTCAAAATTTGGTGCTGGCACCAAAATTTGGCACCCACCGAAAAAAACAAGTTTGAAATTTCTAAATCAATTTATATGAATTCCATCAAATTTCTAACACCAAAAAACCGTTGTAAATCAAAAATAGAGATGTTACAATTCATATTTAATGAAATATAATTTTCAAAAAACGTCTCAAAAAAAGTGCCAAAAGTATTGTTAAAAAATGGTGCTATAACTCGAAAAGTACTCAATATTTTTGAAAACGGTTTTCACTACTAGGAAGACAATAGATTTTTAGGAAAAGTAATTAAAAATTTCAGATTCCCAACTGCGTTTGTTTTGTTTTAGAATTATAATAAAAAAACCACGGGGGGGGGGGGGGGTCATATTGACACCCCCCCCCCCCGGGTTTAATAGGGTTAATACTTAGATTATTGAAAAATTAAATTAAATTTCAAGTCGAAATTGAAGTGCATAAGTCTGACTGTTTGATTGATTGTTTTCCCAAATAATACATAATTATAACAAATTTAATACATTACATAATTCACAATAAAATGGGCAGGAAGAGCTAGTTAGCGCAGTATCCTGTTAGGTACAGGAATATACAATAAATAAATTGGGTAGATACATCTTACGATAATGTGCAAGCAACTACAGGGGTTGCATACATGTAGGATCCCAACACCCAACACCAAACCCACCAGTGCACCCAATTCCCTTATCATTGGTCAATCGACCCCCTCCCACACACCGTTGTTGCTACGTAGACCTCCTGTGTCCTACGTAGACTCCCTGTGTCCTGCGTACTACGAGTTAAATCTACTTAGTGATGGACAATTCAATTAATAGGCTGTTCGCGCTTTTGAAGACCTTTAGCAGTTTAACCTGCCAAAATTTATATGTCTTTTAGTTAATTAAAACCACTTTAGCATACGACAATAATTTATGCTAATACGCAAAACATTAGCCGAAGTCAGCCCATGCGCGATCATTCACCCGATGGATCTACACCCGGGAGACTGAATTCGGATGCTTGAATTGTATTATTACAGTGTAAGGTTGCAGTGTATACCTAATGTATTATTCGATAGATCGTTAATAATTAATCTCTGACAGATATTATTGGCTTTCGGGAAATATTAACAGTTCCTTTAGGACGTGGCGCTTTATCTATTTAAACAGAACTAAGACTTATACTAAAACGCAACGATACTGCTTATGATTAAAGTATAAAACGTATTCTTTAGGAAATACTTTGTTACCAATCACAATCATACACACTATTCTGCCGCCAGTCAGTACATTTGATCACACATAAAGAGAGCAGTAATTGACTCACGTAGGGTCTGCTAAATAACATTGGATTCAATACACACCACATTAATATAAATCGCAATTGTTATATATAGCCGGTCTCTCTAACCTGTAGTGTTATCAAGAAAATTGGGAATTGGGTGATTTATCCGTATTATCCAAATAGCAATATTTCCATCAACAAATATTTACAATTAATAACTGACGGTAAAATAACAGTACAAACAATATAATTAATGCAATTAAAAGTATCAAGGTGAGATGAGTGATTTAAGTCAGTTAGGTAACAGTTTATACTTTCGATAATTCAAGCAGTTTACGGTACAGCAGTATCTATCCAAAAATGCCGGTGTTTCTGGCTTAGACAGCAATAACAACAAAGTATCCAGAAAAAACAGTAAGACTGAACACTCTCCTTATGATCGACTAAAAGCTACACGTCGACAGGAAAAACCGCCCTGATTGGCCCAAGCCAAACAAAGAACCACGCGTCCAATGGCTGTTTCCATGTCAGCAACCAGCTGCTAGATGTCGTAATATGAATCATCACGGCTAAGCTGTGAAAGGTGGTTGGTGCATTACAAGTTTTTGTCTTACCATGTCCACTAAAACACGTATATAGCAGAATGATTTTTATGTCCGTTAAAACACCTGTAAAGGTACCTTGCGGGCGAGGGGAATCTATATACAGTTAGAAAACCTTTTTTAGAGTATTCCAGCGCCTGGGGGGGAACTGGCCAGCATAGGCAAACG
>JAUCBJ010008444.1:0-22089 GCA_032718475.1 Nemertoderma westbladi | reverse complement strand
CGGTCTACCGGTACTTTCAACTTTATTGCTTACTGCAATAAAGTCAATAACTGTTATTGTACGCACTTTTGAAGACCTTTAGCAGTTTAACCTGCCAAAATTTATATGTCTTTTGGTTTATAAATAGACTTTAGAAGATGACAAATATTTAATACCAATAAACACAACATTAGCAGAAGCCAGCCTAGTACGCGTCCATTCACCCGCTGGATATTCCCGGGAGACTGGATTCTGAGGGCTTAGATTATTATTGCAGTGTAAGCTTACTGTACTGTATTATTCGATTGATCGTTAATAATTAATTTCTGACTAATATTATTCACTTTCGGGAAATATTAGCAGTTCCTTTAGGACGTGGCGCTCTATCTATTTAAACAGAGCTATGACTTATACTAATCACAACGGTAAGTCGGTAAGGCTTATGATTCACGTATGAGGCGCATTCTTTAGGAAATGCTTAGTTATCAGTCACAATCATGCACACTACCGGTAACACACAATACTGCTCACTAATTTGCCGACCGTCAATGAATTTTATCATATATAAAGAGAACAGCAACGGATTCATGTAGTGCTTATCAAATAGCATTAAATTCACTACAAACCACAATAATATAAGTCGCAATCGCTATATATAACCCGTCTCTCTAACCTGTAGTGTATCAAGAAAATTGGGAAATTTGGGTTCTTTATAAATGTTCTCCAAAATAATATTCAACCAAACAACAGCAAACCATTAAGACGGTAGGTTAAGATATGATATGACAATGTACTGATATGGACCGATAACAGTTATACGCTCTATAATCTTAAGCCTACTAATGTTTCTTCTAAAGTCTGAAACGAATTGACTCTAGAGCCGTTGTTCCTGGCCTAGATAGCAATAACACAAAGTATCAAGTAAAAACAGTAAGACTGAACACTCTCCTTATGATCGGCCGAAAAGCTACACGTCGACAGGAAAAATCGCTCTGATTGGCTCAAGCCAAACAAAGAACCATGCGTCCAATGGCTGTTTCCATGTCAGCAACCAGCTGTTAGATGTCATAATATGAATCATCACGGCTAAGCTGTGAAAGGTATTTGGCGCATTGCCGGTTTTTTGCCTTACCATGTCCGCTAAAACTTTATATGATTGCCCGCTAAAAATTATATGCAACGACAGAATAGATTACAAGTACAAAATATAATTCAATTAAAATAATACATGTTGACATCAATCGTACATACTGACATGTAATAAATTTGTGTCTGGCTACAATCGAACCAGGAGTACAATTCGTCTGCATGAGAGGTAATCTCTGCAGAACACAATAATACACGTTCGTGGGGCCTTCGCGCAGCACCAGGCCCAGTTATGAAATACAAATTAAAACTGAGCGACTGTATCAGAAAATCAGTATTTGAGAAATTTACCACACCACCAATCAATTAAAGAAAGGGGTACAGTACGTGTTCAGCCCTTTTAATCTGCACCCCCCCCCCCCCCCCCACCCTTCCCACCCACCAATACATAACCGCGACATCTACCACCCGCGGAAGGGTAGCACGAACTTATTTCCAATCGCACGTTCAATATGCAAATCCAGGTGGTTTATAGGAATATAATAAACGCAGTATTCGTTTTCATTATAAGCCTCGTTGCGTTCGTCCTGTTTTGAATTTAAATATATTTCTTAAACGCAGGCTAGGACGATCTTTATAATAATAATAACTAGGGATGCGATCAATGTGTGAAGCCAGGTGGTTTATATAATAATATAGTCAACGCAGTACTCGTCTTCTTTATAAGCCTCGTTGTGCTCGTCCTGTTTTGTATTTAAATATATTTCCTAAACGCAGACTGACGATCTTTATAACTACCGATGCGTTCAATAGGCGCAGCCAGGTATGGTTTATAGGAATATAGTCTACGCAGTACTCGTCTTCATTATATGCCTCGTTGCGCTCGTCGCTCGTCCTGTATTGTCATAAATTATTTTTCCTAAACGCAGACTGACGACCTTTATACAGTTATAACTATGCGAAGTTTCGAAACTGTGCGAGTAACTGCTGATACATTTATGTGGAGATGTGTGATACAACGCCAACGCATCGTATGCTGATGTAGTAATATGGGTATTGAAATAATATTAAATCAATGTACACTCTTAAAGCTGCAGCGAAAAATTGTAGCTAATTTCCTTGGTTACATATAAAATAATAAAATTATTTTTAAGAACATTAATTTTACTACTTTACAAAAATTCAATTAAAAAATAACCAGACAAATACATTGTGGAATAAACTATTTCATATATAAGCCTACACAACAGCCATGCCATGGATAGTATTTATGTTATTATACATGTATCTGTCATTTACCTGAGATAGCAATACAACATTTATAGTAGAGTCAATAGGAATTGGAATACAGGAAGGATGGTGGGATGTGGGATTTAAAGAATGCTGTCTGGGCTGGAATAGCAATACTGGTTGCCTATTACAATTCCTCTCTGGTTAGTCTACAGCCACAACTCCCAGCCACCTAGCTCCACACCAGCAGAGACTTGACCAATAGGGTGGAGTGAAAAAAAATTTTTTCTTTACTTTTAAGGGAAGCACTATTTTTCTGATGCCAAATCGGTCTAAACTAACTTTGCAAAAAAAAATTTTTGATTTTGAAAAATTCTAAGCGGGCCTCACGACACTTGAACATTTCAAATTTTTGAGAAGGCAATGCCAGTTTTGAAATTCTTGGATATTTTGTATTTTTGATAAAAGTTAAGGAAGATGCAAATATTTAATGTCAAATAGGTTGGAAACAAACACGAAATGTGAAATTGTGATTTTCCTATAAATCTACCCCAGCCTCATGGCGTTTAAAATTTTGCAAAATTTGCCAAATTTAGCCCTAAAAATACAGCAAACCTACTTCGTAGTCTGAATAGTTGAAATCGATTTACTGGGGTTTGGAGTTATTCCTGAGTGAAAACCAAGTCCCCTGATTTGATCACAACTATATTTCAATACTAGAAACCCAGCTAGCTAGCTGTGAATTTGCCTTTGGATCAAATTCCCAATAAGTATATTATAAACAAGAGTAGGCCTAGGTCTAGGAAGAAGGATAATTCTAAATTAGGAAAACACTAGCAAAACACTAGAAAAACATATGAAAAACACTGTAAAGCACCCGGAAAACATTAAAATGATTGATCAACAGGAAATTTAATGCATCGATTACACTGAATTGGTAATCTTAAATGTACTACTCGCATGGGACACGTTAAGTAATCTCAGTAAAACATAGGGAAAACACTATAAACCCTCTGGCTGGACAACAGTGAAATTTTACTTGTTGCTGGGAATGATTATTGGTCAATGACCAATAATCATTCCCAGCAACTGGCTGCCTTACACACACATCCTTCCATCTATGTACCAGCATGTTGGCCAATAAATGAGCAGTATTTAATGAGAATCAATTTTTTATGCCGTTTTAATTACTTTAGATCAATTAAAGACACAATTATTAAAGCAAATCACTTGAACTAATTAAAAACTATAATAGAATGGAGTATGTAGATTACATCTGTATAATTTTTAAATATAATTATTGAAGTCTTATACTGTAAAACAATTAATTTCCTTTAACAGGCAGGTTGAAAGTGCTGTTTTTAACGTAATCAATTTAAATAACTAATTAACTGCTATTATCTTAGCTTCTCGAAGGCCACACGAAAATTCAACTCGGAAAATTTCTAAACTTTTGCCAAACAACATGTGTACCAAGTTTGGATAGATTTCATCGAAGATTGGCCGAGTTATTAACGTTTAAAATTGAACAAGAACGACAGAACGACAGGTTGATTAATGGTACCACTACGCTAAGGCTCACTCAATTCGTGGCTCGCCCCACAGGTTGATTAATGGTACCACTACGCTAAGGCTCACTCACTTCGTGGCTCGCCCCACATAAGGCTTTATGTTGTACAACATATCTTTGGAACCATATATCACCGTTATAACAAAACAGGTTTAGCTCTCAGTATACCAAAATTTTCCAAAACTAATATTCAATAAAATGTGGCAATTTGTTTTTAAAATATTATTGTTCTATATTATTATATATATATCTATATTATTGACTATTGTTCTAGAATGGTTGCTATTTTTCTAAAACATGTCAGTTTTCATTTAACATCGTTCCCATGGTAACAATAATTATATTCCAGAATTGTATGTCACATTTAGAATTGTTAGACCAGTAGCCATCTTTTTCAAAAGATGCGATGAATTTATATTGAGTTATTAGAATACTACAGCATGTTTGTTGTTTTACCATTTCCATGACAACCGGTGATAACACCAAGTCAGCTACCGATTCAGATTTGTTATCATATCAAAATGAATGGCCAGAAGCTAGGTCTTCCCAAAAATATAAGTTCCGTGTAGTTACCCAAAAGTATCCCCTATGCTGGCTGGCCCATGGACTAAATACAGTATGAATGTAATCAAATACAAATTATTCTAGAAAAATTTCCTCAGAAAGTATGTGAAGTCTTGGCATTGGTGCTTCGAAACTAGGGTAGTGAAATTCAGGATATTGCGTTTAATTTAAAATTAGAAAACACCATCAAATTCCGTAAAGGCGTTAATAAAATATTGCACTTTTTTTGAAAAAGGTAAAATTATATAATTAGAAATAATTTATTTTTGAACGGCGATGTTTGGGATTTCGAAACATGGATAGGATGAAAGAGGACCACGAATTAAGTTGAAAAATAAAACCCCAAAGAATTTGGACCAAGCGTTCCAGAGTTGTAGCGGATCGAAAAAAAAGTACCCCCCCCCCCCCCCCCAGTCACCAAAAAATTTGGAAAATTTAAAATTTTGAGGAAAAAAATTTTTGCGTTATTTTTGATATGTAATTTATTGGCAGTGCTGTCTACGAATATTGTTTTTTGAAATTTTGGTCAGAAAAAAACATTTAAAAAGTATCTTCAACTCTACTAAACTACTCTACTCAACTCTACACACTAACTGTATAACAAAAAAAAACATTCAGGTGGGTCAGTTTTGAATGCCCAGCTAACAAACTTTGTTCAACTATCATCTGGCCAAAACATAATTAACTTCCCTCTACAAAAATGATTTAATATTTAATTAATACATACAACAACTATTATAGATCAGCAGCCAACTCTACAGTCAGCAGTACACAATAACGAAAATGGCAATAAGTTGACCAGCTATTCACATTAAGCTAATAGATTTTTGTTTATCTCCAGTTTCAATCTTAATTACACTAAAATTTCGGGAGTTCCTAGGGAAAGGTCACCTTGTTGCTATGGACACGTGTATCAGCGCCAATATCTTTACTAACAATCTTCTATTGCTAGTCTATTATCCCAAGTTTCAATCATAATTTCTTTAAATATACAGCGGTTGCTAGAGAAAGGTCATCCTGTTGCCTAGGAAACGTGTACAGACTTATATTATAAACTAACCCAGTTATATAATCGTAACTTTTGTTTATGGTGAGTTTCAATAACAGAAACGAACAATTTTACCCGGTTGCTATGAAAAAGTCACTCTGTTGCTAGGGAAGTAGTCAATTTTTTTGGTACACAGTCTCAGATTACTCTACACATTTTTTTTACATCTATAGTGCAATTTTCATGCTTTTGTCCGCCATTAACGATTTTCACCTTAAGCGACTCCACTAACATAGCACAACTTGGTAATTTGGTATTTTTTTGGAATGATTTTACCCTCCAAACAAATGGCCGAAAAAAATTGCTCAACCCTTCCAGATTCGTTAATAGCAAAAATTCATTGTTATAATGTGGAACAACATCATGAGCAAATAAAATTACAGTCATATGCTGGAGAGCGGTTCGGCAGTAAAATGTACCAAGCGTCTGTCTACTCGACTATTAGATACAATGTTATGGAATAGTGCAGTGTCTTTGTGTTGCCATGTGGCTAAATTTCAAACGGCTCCATTCCTACTGTAGGCCCTACAGTTTAATAAAAATGTTGTCTGCATAAACCTATAAATGTTTCTCCATTTTGTCCTGTGAGCTTCTATCAAGTGCCACATGGCGACAGCAACATTCACCATCCAGGCTCAACATAATTTGTATGCTGCAATAAAAAACGAAGAAGTACAAATTATATTCTCGGAATTCGGACCACCCCCAGGGACGACTTGGGCCTGGGTCCTGCTGGGCGAGTTCCTCCCACCAGCTACTACTGCCACCATCCACCATTCTCCCTCAACTCTGGTAGACGGACAGGCAGTACGCACCACTGCCGAAGACGCGCCACGGACCCACTTTGTCGTCGGTTCCTCCAAACCTCCGAGACCTCAGAGATATGTCTTTAACCAACGAGAAGCCCACCGAACACCACTCGAACGCCCGTATGAGGGACCCTTCAAAGGTACTATACACTACGGACCTAAGACGTTTGAGATCGAGATGGACAGCCGGACTGAAACTATTTTCATCGACCGGCTCAAATCCGCCCATCTCGACTTTTCCGAGAAGGTCGTTTCAGGCCAACCGCGGAAACGAGGTACACCCCAGAACACACCTCAATCACTCGTCTCAATCGTCGTGTTTTTACCAACTTGGCCCAAAATATTATTGATGGGTTTGGCCCTGTCCGCTGGATTCTTTAGCCTTTTGCCAATTTTTTTTCAACAAATTTTAATTTAGCGATAGTTTCACCTCCCTCCTCCTCCGTTGGAGTACCAGATTTTATTTAATCTTCACTTTATATCTTTAGCAAAAAGCGTTTAATGTTTTTCCGTGATATTGATATTTCATCAGTTGACTCAGTTATTCTTCAACGTTATAAACTGTTTTATTGGTTCTACTAATGGAAAGCAAGCCGAACAGGGATTCCAAATATTTAATTTGAAAAACATTTAACCCAGTATTAACTTTCGTTGATTGTTTTTGTTAGAATAACATGCCACTATAACCTGATCCTTTCCCGCAATTGTTTATTAACATTGGTCGAGATATTAATTCGCTAAGAGTGAATCTGGATCAAAATGAGCTTTCGTTATTAATGCTTTTCGTATTAAACGTCTCTTAAAGGACACTGACCTGGAAGATGCGGATAGTGTCGCGAAAGTCATGGGCAATATGGAGTTCAGGCGTTGCAATTTTGGTGATAAGCCTACATAGAATTCTTAATGCGCGCTGCATTGGTTGGGCTTGCCAATTGTGGATTGCGCTGTGGTGACAAAATGTTTTGGGTATATCTGGCATATCATCTCATAAAATAAATATCATAAAATAATTATGATTTACCTGTATAATGCGTAAGGAGTAGGCAGACCTAAGTAAAATTTACACGTAACAAAATTGATGTTCCCCAACCGACACCCCTTCTGGCAATTAGGCCAAACCGACGAGACAGACAGGGGGGGGGGGGGGGGGGGGGAACTGAACGCAAATCCCTTCTTGACGAATTAATATCCCGCCTCAATGTTAAATTCTTAATTTAGGGAAAAGAGCAGGTTACAGTGGCACGTTATTTTAACCAAAACAATAAACTAAACACTACTACAAATTGGTCGTGCGATCTCGGGCAGTGGAAATGAGATCCTTCCAGGCTTCCCGATTCTCCATAGTTGTCGCACTTTCGTTTCTCCCAAGTTCAGTATCCCTTTCAAGTTGATCTATATATGTTACGGCCAATCGTCCATGACTAAGCTTTCCATGAGTTGGTTGCCAGAAAAGTAGATCTGGTATGACCTCGTCTTTACTTCACCAGCAGTGCCCCGGAGGGTGGTTGATACAGGTGGTATTGTACCATAAAGCTCAGCGTTTGTCATGTGTTGTCTCCAGCTGATATTTAGGGCTGCCCTTAGTAGTCTTGTGTAGCAACCATCAATTCGTTGTTCAAGTGGTTTAGTCAGTGTCCAGGTCTTACCCCCGTATAAAAATACACTTTCCACTGTGGCTCGAAAGAACTTAGTCTTCAGGGGCCTGGAGTAATCTGATTTCCAGATGGTATCCAATTTTGATAGAGCTACCCAAGCCTTTGCTTTCCTAACTTATATGTCCTTTTTGCTACTCTCTATCCATGATCCTAGGTACTGGAAGTCGTCAACCTTCCTTAGTTGATTATTGTCAATGGTTGTCAAGTTTCCATCAATATTAAAAGTCATTCATGAATTCTGTCTTGGTAGCATTTATATGCAATCAAACGTCCTTAGCAGCCCTCTCCACTCTATTTAGTAGAAGCTGTGCATCTGCTAGCGTATTAGAGAGCAGGGCGATGTCATCCGCAATGTCGGTGTCTGTGACTGTAGTTGCCGGATATCTACTACTTCTGCGTTCTTGAAGTGTGAATCCCAGATCTTCACCCTTTGTGGCCGTCCTCGTTGTGTAAACCAGTGCAATTACAAATAGAAATGTTGCTAATGTGTCACCTTGCAGTACACCAGCCAGGATTGATAAAAACTCAGTATCACCATTCGGTGAGAGTACCTGTGCTTCTGTGTCACAATATAACAATCCAATGCCAGCAACAATTACTTCTGGTATTCCATAAGCTCTTAGGATTTCAAGCATTTTACCTCTATGTATGGAGTCGAATGCCTTCTTGAAGTCCACAAAAGTCATGACTGCGGGGAGATTCTTTGACTTAATTTCTTCAACCAGTCTCCATAGTGAAAGTATCTGAGCTATTGTTAATCTACCGGTACTTGGTTGAAATCCGTTTTGGCTCTTACGCAGTAGTTTCTCTATGTGAGGCCTAATCCTATATAGAATCATTTTATTGTATATTTTGGCAGCTACCACAAGCAGACAGATCCCACGATAGTTTGTTGGTATACCGAGGTCTCCTTTCTTGGGGAGAGGCTTTAGTTGACCTTTAGTCCAAGTTGGTGGTGGCTTTTCCCCTTTTTAACATCCGGTTGCAAACATTCAATAATGGTCTGTTTAGCACTCCTGTTTTCCATACCTCCGCTGGGATTTCATCTAATCCACTCGCTTTATTATTGGACATGCTTTTAATGCTTCTTTGGAGTTCGGCAGGTGTGAAGTCCCCTGTCTCTATAGGTAGTGTCTTGTCATACTGTATATTTTCCTTGTAAGGCTGACCTTGTTTTTGGTGGCTGCCCAAGCAAGTTGCAAGTTTTTCCCTTTCCCAACACGTTCTTCGGGATTATCGGCTTTGAGGCGCCCCTTTGCGCAACTTTTCCGACCAGATACCTCATTTACAGTTTGCCAGGTCAGTCTTGATTGTTGCAATATGTGACCAGTTGTAATTGCTTCAATTTTATCCTGTATGTACTTTTCGATGTTAGGAAAATTGCGACCTGGACAATTGCGACCCGGACAATGGCGACCCGGACAATTGCGACCCGGACAATTGCGACCCATAATTTTTACTTAAAAAAATAGGTCGCAATTGACCGAGTCGCTATTGTCCGTGTCGCAATTGTCCGGGTCGCAATTGTCTGGGTCGCAATTGTCCAGGTCGCAATTGTCCGGACTCTGGATTTTTCCTGGCTGATGATTGTAGGCCAATTTAAGATCGTCCTTAGCTTTCTCAACCTTGGTAATGTTTTGGTAATGTTGGTAATGTTGACTCTGTCCGGTTTTTAACTGAGACGGGATGATCCAGTGCAGTTGGCAGCACTTCAGCAGTGTTCAGCAGTTTCAGCAGTGCAGCACTTGCACTTGTATTCCAGGCTTGTCTGCATGTCATCAGGTTCGCACGGCTGTACGGTCTGATTGATGGTTGTTGTAGGCCTATAATTAGGCCTATTTCAGTATTTCATTGATTATTTTTTTAGTGAGCCTAATACTGTGATTGAACTATGCCAGTATGCCTAGCATTTCTGTTTACTCATATCAACTGTTCTTTCAGTAACCATTCCGCAGTCACCCTACTACAACTGTACTACTACTAGCACTAGGTCGAGCGAACTCGGAAAAAACCGGCAGTCACCCAGTTGGCTAATAACCTCAAGATTTTAGTAAACTCATGAGTCCGACTTCCCTCTGTTTTAAGTTCCACCTACCTACCTACTGCTGTACTGTACTGGCTACTGCTTATTTTATAGGCCTACAATCTGCAATCTGCCTGCATTATACTGCAGTTCTAAACTTCGAGTTCGGAAGTTGTAATCCTGTAGGCCTAATCCTTATATCCGAGAAACCCTATGAGGTGAGGATCACTTGCAGCGTATCCTAACGAATCATCTCCTTCTGCATAGAGTTGACTGCTGAGTCTTCAAAGTTGACGACACAAATTGGCTGACTGGGTGCCAGCACGTTTGCGATAACATTCTCGCATATCTCTGGACGGCCAAGGTCGAGAGAGGGTCGTACTGGAACTCTATCATCGCGACTTCCGGCCCTTCGCCTCGTTTCTCCGACTCAATGCTGAAAGATGCAAAAGCGCGCCTACTGTGCATGCTCGAATCCGGTGGGAAAACTACCGGTTGTTCCAATCGCATTGTACGTATACGTAAGCAGGACTTCGCTAAAAGCAAAAATGCAGGTGAAACTATAGAAACATCAGTACGATTACAGCGCGTGATTTATGGAACTTGCATCGTTTACCGGATGAAATATTAGGCTCTAGTATCAGCGGCACGAAATACTGAAATCCCCTTCGCAAAACTTCCGTGGGTCAACTGCGGTAGAGCATTTAAGTGCAACAGCAAGCGATATGTTATTATGGGTTGCGTTCCGGAGCGAGTAGGGATCCCCAGTTTAAATTCGCGAGTGGTTCGGTGTCTATCAGTCGACCAGACACGCTTTGGTTCGTTGAGTTTTTAACTTTCATGTCTTCGTTTCATCCAAACCGCATCCGGGTAGGGATACCAAACCACCGCGTTATTTAATGCTTTTTAATTTTGTTATTGTCTATCGATTGACGATAGACTGTGCCTATATACAGTTACTGTGTTAACATTTGTGACGTCGTATTAGTTTAAATGTATGCCCATGTATTAAATTTGTGGTCCTATACTGCCATGTGCAGAAATTATTTAATTAATTGCACAAATTAAATTCACAATTTAGTATTGAATCTTTAATATATTATACTAAATAATAATAATATTTATTATTATGTAAATATATTAATAGTATAAACAGCTATAGCTACAGTACTATATTCCATAAATATATTGATAGTAACAATGTGTTGGCAAGCTGTATTTTTCGAGGTGTTTGTTATGATACATTTAGACCCCTAGATCCCTTCCTATAATAAATATATTGTTATATTTCATAAATCATAATTAAAATTTGTTTAATAAATTATTTTGCAATTTATACAAATACTGATATATTTTTTAGCGTATTTACAAAAGCAAAAAATAAAAAAGGTGCTTTTGTGATAATTATGCAAATACATTTTTTATTTTAATGCAAATACTTACAGTAATATTAACCAAGTATTTTGTTAAACAGTAAAATTTAGTTTTCATTCTTTGATATATTTTTTTTTGTTGGTTTTAAATAAAATTTGAAACATTTTTGGTACTAAACAAGATCCCCAATGTCCCGTCAACACCTTGGGTTGACGAGAGGGACATTGGGGCTAATCTCTAATAAGGAATTCTACCCCCCCCCCCCCCTCCCCCTCCCCTCCTTACTTTCAGACTAACAATTAGTAAATTGTGGATTTCAGTTTCCAACAATTCCATTTAAATCGCACTCTTATATGAACAGAACTTCACAGTCTAGTCCAATATTAAAATTGTTTGTGAATTCGAATTGTTTGTGAAACATATATGTTACATCATAATATGAATTTTTTTACAGCTTTGATATTATACTGACATCGTAGATGTTACTGAAAGATGCCACAACCGAATTTTATTTAGTAGGTATGGGCCCTAGCCAGCAAACTTGTGGTGCTATATGTTGGTACAGTACATTAATAGTTGTTATGGGTAAAATTAATTATCATGGACTTTCCGAACAGTAATAATAATGTTAATAACATACTGTATTAGCTTTATGATGTTTAGGATGCATATTTGGTGTACAGAATCGATAATGGATATACCCTGTGTTCCTATTAAAGTATTGATAATGTAATAATATATATGATTATTGCTTATTTTTTTTTTTAATGATATAAATAAGATATTAATTATTATAAAACAAAGAATCTTAATAATGAAATTATTAAGAGTTAATTAAACCACCGCAAACTGACGTTACAAGGCGGGAAATTTGAGACTACTACTAAGACTAACACAGTAACATAGGCATAGTAACGAGGCTTAAACTCCCAACATTAATAATATACAGACGAATCCGTGGCGACCTCATCACAGTGTGGAACCTAACCCATGGCAAGGCGGCCTTTGATTGGAAACAACTATTTTCGCTTGTTGACGACTGTGCAGCTAATTCTGCTGTACATTTTAATTTAAATGTTTTGGCTGTTTGGTTATGGAAATTTACTGTACGTAAAATAAATCACCACGTTAGGATTATTTTCTGGGATTGCGTTATATATACTTACTGCTTGGCTTGCTTTAATACTAATAGCCTAGCATCTACGTTTATAAATATTAGGGTCAAATACCCAAATTGCCTTCACAACGACACTTTGTTGCATCATGCTGGTATTCCAGTGCCAGAAAACAGCTAAAAAGCCAATTACATGCACTTCAACGAAAGTGCGTGCGATATTGTCTGAGTTTACACCGGCGAGAGCACGTACCCGTCCAGCACTTCGCGGAGATGGCGTGGCTACCCTTAGACTACCGTATCGACCAAACTATCTTCACCCATATGTATCGCATTACTCGAGAGCTGTCGCCGCCTTACCTCAGATCCCTCGTTACACTCAATACGGCCAACATCAATCTAAGAGGCAACACGCACAGGGCTGTCGTCCCACACCGTAAAACCGTATCAGGTACAGAGTGCTTCTCGTTTGCGGCGCCAAAACTCTGGAATAAGCTCCCCGATGACATCAAAAACAGTGTGTCACCAGAAAGCTTCAAACATAGCGTAAAAAGTACTACTTCTTTAAACTACTATCAGGCGACAAATCAAACTACAGTATATATATTTTTTTTTTAACTTTTAGATAATTAACAATCATAGTAAATATTTACATATAAACTCAGTCTCTTTACTGCTTCTAGATCATTATTTTTAGAAATTTTAATTAAATCTTACATTGTATTGCACTTTTCATATATTTTATTTAATTAAATTTTTACTCTCATGCCGTATTTGATGAGCGCTAATTAATAGAATTAATTTTAAATAGGACCCCCATGGAAACGAGGTATAACCTCATCATGGGGCTATCCTAGGTGCACCATATTATTTTTCAATAGTGTTACTGTGTTAACAGGTTAACGTTATTTTTAATTTTGTTGTAAATGTTGTCAGAATGCTGGAATGTTATGCAGGGCCGATCATTAAGTATGTCTATTTATGCTGTCAATTTTAATATGTTTCGTAATTTTAATATGCTTTGTGTTCGCTTTACAGTAGGCACTATTACTATAATTTGGCGTCCAATAAAAATCTTCAACACTCACCACCACAATACTAGAGGAAACTCCCTAAAGCTACACAAACAGGCCCTCAATAAGAACTTGCTCGTTTGCAAAAACTCATTCGCAAACCGAGTGGTAAACGTCTGGAACCGGTTACCCAACGACGTTGTAACCGGGACCACCGTGAATGCTTTTAAAATAGGGCTCGATCGCTTCATGCCAACTATTATGAACATTTATGACGACTCTCCCGCACGTCAAGATAACAGCCTTATATTTTCAGTTGACAGATACTTCTTTTAAGTAATTATTTCATTTTATTTCCATCAAACTTTTAACCCTTGATACATACCTATAGTATATCTTAATTTTTCTCGAATTTTATTCATATTTTATTTCCACACGTCTATGATTTTTATACATCTATGATTTTTATAAATATAATTAAAGCATTATTACATAAGTTTTTTTTTTAATTTTTGTACTGCTTATTGATACTGCAATGAATTTAGAAATATACTATAAATTTCATGATTACATTACATATACGTCATATGTTACCTGCAATCTTAATTAACTGATGCATTTTATCATAATATTTTCATAATAGGTCCCTTATCTGGACACTACAAACTGTATTATGCAATATTTTTAAACTATGTAATATGTAATTTTTTTTCCCATGTTCGAGGAATATATTTTTTGTTACTTACGGTATATGACTTAATATTTTTTTTTTTTTATCGAATTTTATCTTTAATTAATTAATCTATTTTTTATTTATATTTTATTCCCGCCCTAAAACGCAACTGCGTAACTTGCCAGCCATTGCGAAAAACCAATTGTTTATAATATCTGAATATGTATAAGTATTTATCTTGGTGCAATGCAGACTGTATAACAGAACGTGTATATATTACATTACAGTACGTACGTAAATTACCTTCATATTGAAATTTAATTTTACTGTCATGTTGTCCTAATCATGGATTCTCTTTATTTCTGTCATCTGTGTTTGTATGTTTGACTTTTGAGATATATTTTTATTGATACTGCGGCGTAATTAAACTAAACTAAACATGGACTGGCAGACATGAGTAGGTTTTATGTACTAATACAGTACTGCGATATTCGTGTAAGTATTTGGGGAGTATCAAGAGAGGTGGGAGAGGCTGATTTTCTCTGTAGCTGCTGGCTTTTCTATTCCTCCTTTGTTACTCCGACCACCACACCACACCCCAACCCCCCCCCCCCCTCTCTGTCTACCACCCTCCCTCCCCTAATACACGCACCCCTTGTTGAAATTCATCGTCAATCAATACCCTCATTATGGGGGTCAGAGTAAAACACGGATCCGGATCCGGATTCTACATTTTACATCTGTCCCAACGGAAGTCGATTTTTTTTACATTTTTATAACTCCCAAAAATAAAACTATAACCTGTTCTATTGACTTTAGTTTATTGTTTTGGTTAAAATAACATGCCACTGTAACCTGCTCCTTTCCCTTAATGGATAATTTTGGAATCCGGATCCGCGTTTTACACCTACCCTCATAACCATTTAAACTGGAAAATATTGAATATTTTACAAGTTACGTCATATCTTTCCGCTTTATGTATTAAGGACACTGTCTTTCGCTTTAATCCATACATATATTTAATATGCATTAACTGTCTGGGGAAGTACATATAATTCCATAATTAATCCTTTACGAGTAAAAATAAACAAACTATTTCGAATAATAACTTTTACTCATAGTCAAGCTTCTTCTCTCCCAATTTACCAATCACTTAATATTTTACCAATAGATTTATTATACAAGCTTGAAATAAACAAATTTATGTGCGACATATATTACAAAAAATGCCTTAATTCCCCCGACATATATAACATATTTACAAAAAATTCAGACATGTATAGATACCGCTTTGCTGCGTTGCTAAGCATTCAATCCGTTACCAGGGACCAATAAACTGTAAGGGGCGCTCTTACGCAACTTCACAACTAAAAACTTATTCACCAAAAAACTAAAACATGGGAATGTTTTACCGAACTGTTCAGTAACCCGTTTGCCCATGCATTTACTACATCCTCTCCTTGAAAATTACCTACGAACTAGGCCATATTGTTTTATTTTATATTATTAATATACTGTACTTAACTTAATCACTGCAAACCTCAATCGTCTAACATTTTTTGATACTTAACTAATAAATTACTTCTTTTTCGGTTACCATATTTTAATTAAAAATAAATGTCATTTCGTTTCTCCAAATCAATCCGGAAACCACCCCACCCTCCCCTTTCCCACTCCCCAACCCAAACCACCCCCCCCCCCCCCCACGCCCCCCCCCCCCCACCCCTCCTTCTCGGGCGTCAGCAATCAGAATCATTGATCGCCCCCCATTAAATTACTTACATAATTAATAATTTCACCAAATTATTATTTGTTTAATTATTGTTATTGCACAAGGTTACAAGTTCAATTGCCACACTAATGCCGGTTTATTGGTACATTTGTTGTACATGTATATATTTAATCGTATATATTTAATGGGAAATATATATATTGATATTGATATTGATCTAACAACGTACCAATCCACATACAGTTGGGTAAAATTTTAAACTTTTACCCCAACGGACGAGTTACAAAGATTCACCCGCAAGTGAACCAAACTTACCAGCACATACAGCTGTTACCCTCGAGTATCGAGAGAGGGCTGTTGCGCTGTCAGTCAGAGAGGTAACAGCCGGTGGGGTAAAGATTTACCTCTGGGACCTGTATTAGGCAAAATAGCAGTAGCTGTGTAGGCCCACCAGTACTGTGCACGGTACAAGACCCGAAATTTAGCCTACATCTGTAAATAATACACGGTTTCGCGGTACAAGACCATATAAATTAGACCACCATCTGTAAAATGCTCGCGTGAGTTCAGGAGTTGCACAGATGTCAGGATGCTGGGATGTGCTGATTCTATATATCATGCACTAGGCCTAACGGATTCTGGTAGCCTGGAACTAGACCACTACAAACAGACAAAAACTGATGCAACAGAGCGAGGTGCCGTTTATCCTAACATTTCTCGGAGGCTGGTCCGATAACACTCAACGCATTGCAGCATTGTTTGGTTGGACATTGACATTACCGGTATTGCATTACAGCTGTACAGTGTACATTATTACATACGGATTAGTATGGATTGAGAAATTGGATAGGCCTATATTTGGACGTCTGACGTCAATGGATGGATTGGATAGGTTTGGTTTGAGAAACTATCACGTAGGCCTACCTAATCATATCTTTGCGTTAATTATTACTAGATCCACTGGCCCCCAGCCACCTTCAACAAACCATCATTCTGTCATTGCCTCGATCGCTTCGCTATGCACCATCTTACTGGGTTTAATAAACTCCATCGCCTTCCTGTCGTTCTCTGTTTTGTAGATTACTTCGCCATCGTCTGATCGCTTTGGTTGCGTGTTTAATACCGGTACTGTAATAGACTCCGTCGCCATCGTATCGTTCTGGATACATTGAATAGACTCCATTGTCCATCGCGATCGTTTCATTGTTTACGTTTAATTGACTCCGTCGCCTCCTCGGATTATGGATTAGGAATCCGGCCGGGTTTCGTAGATTCCGCCATCGTTCAGCAGTTCAGTGTTTTTAATCAAAGCCAGAATTCCGGCACCGGCAACACGATCAACGATTTCGGAAGTAACAGACTCCGTCAACAACACTCGGGGTTTAAAAAATACAACTATCGGCAGATCGGGCAACTTGTAACTGGGCGATCATCTATCTGATAGTTGAAAAAGACTGTCTGACAGTTGGTATCAGACTATCTGATAGTTAGCGCCCCATGGGTAAATCCTTACCCCATGGGCCGTTACCTCTCTGACTGACAGCGCAACAGCCCCTATAGCGAGTACATGGCCGGCGCCAATGGGGTGCAAGGGGTGCAGCTGCACCCCCCAAAAAGTGAGAAAAGGTCCGCAATTGGACGAATATATTTTCATTGTGGACTAATACAAAAAATTTTGTGTAATTATTAAACCAAAAGAACACACAGTCACTTGAATCTTATTCTAATCAGATTTCTGTCCATTTATATTACTGGGTGTTCTGGTATTACTTGCTGTCAACAGTGAACATCATACCGATACCACTACACACTACACCTCTATTACATTACCTGCAAGTTATTTATATATTTTCAATGTTTAGTTCATTTACTTTCGGTTTAGTGTTTAGTACAGGTAGCAGCAACAAGCAACTAACAGACAATAGGTCGGCAATTCAATTCAACCTTAGTATACTACTGGTAGCAATACCAGACCACCAGTACTGTCCTACTTCCTGTATACTTTTATGTACGGGTAGTAGCAACAAGCAACTAACAGACAATAGGTCGGCAATTCAATTCAACCTTAGTATACTACTGGTAGCAATACCAGACCACCAACCAAAGGCAAAATTTTACAATTTAAAATTTTGTGCTACTTGTACTTTTCGTTCTGGGGCACCAGAATGGCACCAAAATTGGGTTTGAATTACCATAAATATTTATAACTAGTTTCATCGTGATCAGCGACCTCGAAAACCCGTATACATTCAGAATTATCAAAACAAACACAAAATTGTTTAGTTTAACATTTTTTTACTTACGTTTCGTCCTGGGGGACCAAAATAGCACCAAAAATGATGGTTGCATCGCCAGAAAATATTTTAAACAATTTTTATCGTGACCAGCGAGCTCGTAAACCCTTATACCATCAAAATTGTAATTTTTGAGCCAAGATCTAAAATGACCCCCCCCCCCCCCCCCCCAGGCCAATTACGTTGTAAAATAGCCCGGGCCAGATAGGGTTAAATCAAGGTTGATTGAAATCCGATCTAATTAAAATCACCTATTCCGTTTTACTCACTCCATCCAATATTCCGGTAGCAGTCTGCAGTAATCAACCATTTGTTCAACCAAATTAAAGTCTAGGTTGTTTTATTGTTGAATTAAATATTTTTTAAGTAAGATTTTTAAGTATTTTTTAAATTTATTAATTTGAATGTGTTAGAAGTATTTCACAGTATAAGTTAGAATACTGGTGGGTTTATTATATCAAAATCAAAATACTTCGTTGGAGACAGGAGGGAAACGCAAAACCTGCCTTGGCGAATTAATATCCCGCCTCAATGTTAAATTCTCAATTTAGAGAAATTTCAATTTATATATAAGATTAGACGAACCAGATACTCGCTGCGAGTATCTGGTTCGTCTAATCTTATATATAATCTTACAACAAACAAAAATAAAGGGTCCTTCATGGGATAGGGGTGGCAATACAGGGCTAGTTATTTATACCGGTATTATCTCTGGGCCTTATTGATGGGATCTGTAGGCCTACTGTAGTTAACTCTATACTATTACTTCTGTAATATTTGTTATGTGTGTTATGGACTGACTATATTTTACCTGCACTTGTTGTGTTGTGTTGAGACTGGAAAATATATGGCTTATTAAGTACTGAAGTACCAACCATTTATTCTGGTAACGAATAGAACATGGTGCTGCGAGTAGGATAGTTATCCTCGGAACTGTGAATCATATAGCCTGCCCCAGTGACTTATTGCTATAGGCCTACCGCTCAAAACATGGCTGACATGGAGACGCGCTTAAGGAAAACTCACAGTGGTTTCAAAGCGAATTTTACACGATTGGTTAATCGGTTTGAGGTGTCGATCGCAAATAATATTTCCAAGTGCTAACACATTTCGTTTGCATCCTTAAGTGGTAGCTAAATGAGTACTGGAGTTTCCTCAGGGGAGTAAAGTTCTGGGGGGATCGCACTGGAAATAACGTAATCCCTGGCCTAGCGGCCGAAGAAAATTTACTTTTACTTAGATGTTATTAATAATGTCTTCTTTTGGATAGAAATAGTGAACTGTACGTAACACCATAGAAAACCCTTTGGGAAGTGGGAAAACGAGAAACCGGGTGAGGGGTGAATTGTATCTGTTAAAAACCAAAGTATAGCCTCGAAAAATACACAATAGTATGAAAATAGGTATGAAAATAAAAGATAAAGGTCGTAACACAGTCGTAAAATACTTGGTGCGGCTTCACGTCATTGGAAAGCTTGTAGCTAAATAAATGAGAGCAAATATAAAAATAAATTCTGACTCACCCACTAACTAATAAGGAGTTGAGTGAAACTATCTCTGTTTCAAAATTCATGCAATATCATTGAGATTTGTAGATATATTTGTGGGCGGGGCAGGTACCAGAATAATGACACTACAGTATAATCCAGGACATGGTATACAGGCAGATTCGCTATAAATACTATACAGTATACATATTTTGGTCACAGATACTATAGCAAAATTGAGACGAGCGGGAATTTATTTAAAGATTAACAATTAATGCTTTATTAATGTAATTTATTAATTATTTATTATGTTTCATTTGTTTTCTGAATATATACAATGGATTAATATATTAAATATAAATAATAGGTTATAAATTTGTTGAATATTATTTGTGTAGAATTTATGTTAATTACATTGCGCACTAAAACTGAAAGCAAAGTAATTTCCAACAATGTAGCTGACGGGGTTTTACTTACGCGTGGACGCGGATTGGTTGACTCCTAACATAGAGCTGTTACCGGTTTAGTTGATACCATTGCCCAGCCCATCTCCTTCCATCCAATCACGACCATCCAATTGCATTGCCTGCTGCCATACGATTTCTATTCTTAAAGGGAAAATATTCCAAGTTTGGCGACATTCGACGGTTCATTCGCCGACTCTAATCGAAATTAACGACACAGTTTACTAAGGTAAGAGCAATTAAAAGCAAACGAAAACGCAGTAGGAAACTTTTTTGGTATTCGCTTATATGACAGCAGCACAGGTTAATTGGCGCCATGATGAGCGGTAGCTGGCGATGGCGAAATGCTTGTAAATCTTAATTTACTTTCTATGGTGCATATTCATAGTTTTTTTACTTTTTAGCCTTCCTCAATTCCGTTATCTGTGCTGTCCGCTTCACCTGTCGTTCGACTTCTGCATTATATAACACGCTTCTACTTCACTGTAAAAAGCTTCATTTATTTTCTTTATATTTTACTGTACTCATAATGTTATCTTACTTTGTGCCTTTACTGGTTTTGTTCATTGTTTGTTTTTACTATGGCTTTTCTGAAATAAATATAAATAAAATAATAAAAAAATATCTGAAGTTGTTATAAAAAGATTGTAGGCTTAAAAAGACTTTCTTAAATTGTTAATTTTATGCCCAAATATAACCCGAAATCGGGCGAAAAGTAAGCACTTTTTCACTCGGCGAAAAAGGCAAAATAAGAAAATGTGAAATTTTTTTTTTTGAATTTCTTAAATTTTACTACATAAGTTTCTTAATTTATGTATAGTAACCTATTTACATGAATTTCTTAAATTTTATCTGCAATTCGTAACTCTAAAACGGAATTCAATATCAAACATATTGGCGTTATGTAGTTAAGCTTGCTCTCTAGTTTGCAGGACATTGCTTTCGCCGTGAGGACCAGCCAGTGCATAATCTTGTACTTTGGTAGCCTCATGGAGTGAATAAGCATGGTTGACAGCACATGACTTTCTTGAGAGGCATCTTAAAGGACACTGGCCTTGAAGATGCGGATGATCTAGCAAATGTCATGGGTGATAGGGAGTTGTGGCGGCGCAATTTTGTCGACAAGCCGGCACAGCATTTTTAAAAATGCAGCTGCAATGCAGCATGACGATCCTAGTAGTAGTAGTAGGTCTGAGAGAGTAATCCCAAAAACGTGCTTGATAATGAAATCATTTGCTTCATATTATATTTTTGTTAGTGGTAGCAAAGATTCATTTTTTATTATGTGGGATGAGCCACAAAGTCAGCCAGCCTAACTCCTTAAAGTTTAGAAAACTTGTTTAGTTTACTTGCTGTTAGTAACTGCTGACTGACATAGTTCATTTGAAATAGTCTTGGCTAGGATTCTTCCCCCGGGTTCTTTCCAGCCAACTTGCTGGCTATCTAGTTCAATCAGTGGCAATAAACACCAACTCAAAACTCTTTCCAAATCTATTTTTAAATTTAATATTTTTTCATTTCCATCAGGTTACATAAACACAACAAATCAAGATGACGAATTTAGAAATAATATCACTGATACTTGTCCTTATCTGTTCTACTTCCAAATCAGGTACAGTTTATTGTAAAATATTTATTATATATATTATTGTAGTTAAATTAAAAATATTGCAAAATATATTCTCAATTTAATAATTTAATTAATAATAATGCAAGATATATTTCGATAACCACCGTTATCATTGCCAAGTAACGCAAGCCGATTATCAACAACCAGAAACGTGACTGGCGCAAGTTTACGGTGCTGCTTCCCAGTGGTTATTTACAGTACAGACACATCTTCATTTCGTTACCTGTTCCGTCCCCCTTTGGGAATCTTTCTCTACATTTCCTGGCTTGGCCACCTGAGAATGCTTTCAGTTGCGGGGCGAAACCTACCGATCTGCTGACTGCTGTCAGCTGATCACTGATTGC